>OY744617.1:33900963-33983463 GCA_963556255.1 Allolobophora icterica | reverse complement strand
AATAAACGAAAATATGCAGTCTCAGAGGACACTTGAATCTGTACTCTCCATTTTACAACGAGAGCACTCTAACCGTTCAGCTAACTGTGTCCTACTGTAGGCACCACCACCTTTTTCGTTTTGGCCCCGTGCTGAAATATTTTGTGGGGACATTGCAACGTTGTTTTGGTTAGAACCAAGTTCAAGCAACTATAGCTAATGGCAATGTATTCCTGCATGCTTATAACTATCGCAATACTAATCGATGCGTTCACTTTAGAAGTAGGGATATGGGGAGGGAGAATTAAAGGGTAGGGAAGGGAGGATAGGATTCAGATTGGTTACCACAACTTCTGGGGGGGGGGCAATGGCTGCTGCTTGGGGTCAGCTTCTAGTGCATGGCTTAACGATGGATGGGTTTTTAATTGCGTGTGTGTTTGGATTTATGTTCCAGTTCGAATATCGACTATTTCACTTTTGTTTTGACGGCTCTCGATGGCAAGTTCCGGTTTGGATTCTGTCGAATGTCAGCAGGGTCTGAGTCAACACTCTGCCTCATCAGGTAAGACCAAGTCGGTGGATGCTGTACTCTGCCAGCATGCCCACATTTTGAGCTCATTTTGGACCCATATTCCCATATGGGACCAGTGTATAGCCCACATGGGTCCTTTCAAATGCCCATGAAAATGCTGTCATTTGCTTTGATGTTATTTAGTCTGTGCAGTTGATAACTGCAAGAAATCTTACCCCAGCCAGCATGTCCATATTGGAACTCTATTCCCATTAGCACATTTTAAGTGACTTACAAAGGTGCTGTACCTATGACTATCTAACACAGTGCTTTTCAAACTGTGGTCCGCGGACCAAGAGGGTTCTGCACGGGATATAGCCCGTGAGCATTCTGAAAATATTCATTAACTGTGATTAACACTGCATGGTTTTAGCATTAACAGCCTGTGTTTTCAAATTCATACACTGTTTAATAGCAATTTATTCAGTATTACTTTTTATATTATAATAGTCCTCATTGAGTCATCATCATATGCAAGCTTGTGTTGTGGAAATAGTCTGCCTGTTATTTTGATTAAATTTTAAGTGATGAATTTACCTTGTATTTAATACTTTGGTCCGCAAGCAATGCCTAGAAAAATAAGGGTCCCTAGTCCAAAAAGTTTGAAAACCACTGACCTGACTTATCTAAACAAATGCGTTTTATGGCAGTCTGCAGATATATGCTGCACAGAGTCAGTGGCAACAGTACGTAAGTTCAGTGGTGGTCCAACACATGAGCAGGCATGATGGGTAACAGCGTGACACCTGCATGTCTCCATGGGCTGTAGAGTGCAACGATCGCTGGCTCAGTTGACTCGAGACTGGAACACAGAGTAATATCATGCTCCACTGAATCCAGTATCTGTGTTTTGAAAACAATTCTATTCTTCTATGTAATGTAAACAAATCTCCTAATATTCTATGTGAACAAATCTCCTAATATTCTATTTAAACAAATCTAACCTTCTATACAAACAAATCTCCTAATCTTCTATGTAAACAAATCTCCTTATCTTCTGTGTAAACAAATCTCCTAATCTTCTATGTAAACAAATCTCCTAATCTTCTATGTAAACAAATCTCCTAATCTTCTATGTAAACAAATCTCCTTATCTTCTGTGTAAACAAATCTCCTAATCTTCTATGTAAACAAATCTCCTAATCTTCTATGTAAACAAATCTCCTAATCTTCTATGTAAACAAATCTCCTAATCTTCTATGTAAACAAATCTCCTAATCTTCTATGTAAACAAATCTCCTAATCTTCTATGTAAACAAATCTCCTAATCTTCTATGTAAACAAATCTCCTTATCTTCTGTGTAAACAAATCTCCTAATCTTCTATGTAAACAAATCTCCTAATCTTCTATGTAAACAAATCTCCTAATCTTCTATGTAAACAAATCTCCTAATCTTCTGTGTAAACAAATCTCCTTATCTTCTGTGTAAACAAATCTCCTAATCTTCTATGTAAACAAATCTCCTAATCTTCTATGTAAACAAATCTCCTAATCTTCTATGTAAACAAATCTCCTAATCTTCTATGTAAACAAATCTCCTAATCTTCTATGTAAACAAATCTCCTTATCTTCTGTGTAAACAAATCTCCTTATCTTCTGTGTAAACAAATCTCCTTATCTTCTGTGTAAACAAATCTCCTAATCTTCTATGTAAACAAATCTCCTAATCTTCTATGTAAACAAATCTCCTTATCTTCTGTGTAAACAAATCTCCTTATCTTCTGTGTAAACAAATCTCCTTATCTTCTGTGTAAACAAATCTCCTAATCTTCTATGTAAACAAATCTCCTAATCTTCTATGTAAACAAATCTCCTAATCTTCTATGTAAACAAATCTCCTAATCTTCTATGTAAACAAATCTCCTTATCTTCTGTGTAAACAAATCTCCTTATCTTCTGTGTAAACAAATCTCCTTATCTTCTGTGTAAACAAATCTCCTTATCTTCTGTGTAAACAAATCTCCTAATCTTCTATGTAAACAAATCTCCTAATCTTCTATGTAAACAAATCTCCTAATCTTCTATGTAAACAAATCTCCTAATCTTCTATGTAAACAAATCTCCTTATCTTCTGTGTAAACAAATCTCCTTATCTTCTGTGTAAACAAATCTCCTAATCTTCTATGTAAACAAATCTCCTAATCTTCTATGTAAACAAATCTCCTTATCTTCTGTGTAAACAAATCTCCTAATCTTCTATGTAAACAAATCTCCTAATCTTCTATGTAAACAAATCTCCTAATCTTCTATGTAAACAAATCTCCTAATCTTCTATGTAAACAAATCTCCTTATCTTCTGTGTAAACAAATCTCCTTATCTTCTGTGTAAACAAATCTCCTTATCTTCTGTGTAAACAAATCTCCTAATCTTCTATGTAAACAAATCTCCTAATCTTCTATGTAAACAAATCTCCTAATCTTCTATGTAAACAAATCTCCTAATCTTCTATGTAAACAAATCTCCTTATCTTCTGTGTAAACAAATCTCCTAATCTTCTATGTAAACAAATCTCCTAATCTTCTATGTAAACAAATCTCCTTATCTTCTGTGTAAACAAATCTCCTAATCTTCTATGTAAACAAATCTCCTAATCTTCTATGTAAACAAATCTCCTTATCTTCTGTGTAAACAAATCTCCTTATCTTCTGTGTAAACAAATCTCCTTATCTTCTGTGTAAACAAATCTCCTAATCTTCTATGTAAACAAATCTCCTAATCTTCTATGTAAACAAATCTCCTTATCTTCTGTGTAAACAAATCTCCTAATCTTCTGTGTAAACAAATCTCCTAATCTTCTATGTAAACAAATCTCCTAATCTTCTATGTAAACAAATCTCCTTATCTTCTGTGTAAACAAATCTCCTAATCTTCTATGTAAACAAATCTCCTAACCTTCTATGTAAACAAATCTCCTAATCTTCTATGTAAACAAATCTCCTAATCTTCTGTGTAAACAAATCTCCTTATCTTCTGTGTAAACAAATCTCCTAATCTTCTATGTAAACAAATCTCCTAATCTTCTATGTAAACAAATCTCCTTATCTTCTGTGTAAACAAATCTCCTAATCTTCTATGTAAACAAATCTCCTAACCTTCTATGTAAACAAATCTCCTAATCTTCTATGTAAACAAATCTCCTAATCTTCTATGTAAACAAATCTCCTAATCTTCTATGTAAACAAATCTCCTAATCTTCTATGTAAACAAATCTCCTAATCTTCTATGTAAACAAATCTCCTAATCTTCTATGTAAACAAATCTCCTAATCTTCTATGTAAACAAATCTCCTAATCTTCTATGTAAACAAATCTCCTAATCTTCTATGTAAACAAATCTCCTAATCTTCTATGTAAACAAATCTCCTAATCTTCTATGTAAACAAATCTCCTAATCTTCTATGTAAACAAATCTCCTAATCTTCTATGTAAACAAATCTCCTAATCTTCTATGTAAACAAATCTCCTAATCTTCTATGTAAACAAATCTCCTAATCTTCTATGTAAACAAATCTCCTAATCTTCTATGTAAACAAATCTCCTAATCTTCTATGTAAACAAATCTCCTAATCTTCTATGTAAACAAATCTCCTAATCTTCTATGTAAACAAATCTCCTAATCTTCTATGTAAACAAATCTCCTAATCTTCTATGTAAACAAATCTCCTAACCTTCTATGTAAACAAATCTCCTAATCTTCTATGTAAACAAATCTCCTAATCTTCTATGTAAACAAATCTCCTTATCTTCTGTGTAAACAAATCTCCTAATCTTCTATGTAAACAAATCTCCTAATCTTCTATGTAAACAAATCTCCTAATCTTCTATGTAAACAAATCTCCTAATCTTCTATGTAAACAAATCTCCTAATCTTCTGTGTAAACAAATCTCCTAATCTTCTATGTAAACAAATCTCCTAATCTTCTATGTAAACAAATCTCCTAATCTTCTATGTAAACAAATCTCCTAATCTTCTATGTAAACAAATCTCCTAATCTTCTATGTAAACAAATCTCCTTATCTTCTGTGTAAACAAATCTCCTAATCTTCTATGTAAACAAATCTCCTAATCTTCTATGTAAACAAATCTCCTAATCTTCTATGTAAACAAATCTCCTAATCTTCTATGTAAACAAATCTCCTAATCTTCTATGTAAACAAATCTCCTAACCTTCTATGTAAACAAATCTCCTAATATTCTATGTAAACAAATCTCCTAACCTTCTATGTAAACAAATCTCCTAATATTCTATGTAAACAAATCTCCTAATCTTCTATGTAAACAAATCTCCTAATCTTCTATGTAAACAAATCTCCTAATCTTCTATGTAAACAAATCTCCTAATCTTCTATGTAAACAAATCTCCTAATCTTCTATGTAAACAAATCTCCTAATCTTCTATGTAAACAAATCTCCTAATCTTCTATGTAAACAAATCTCCTAATCTTCTATGTAAACAAATCTCCTAATCTTCTATGTAAACAAATCTCCTAATCTTCGACGTAAACAAATCTCCTAATCTTCTATGTAAGCAAATCTCCTAATCTTCTGTTGCAGTTCGTATCCATGGTTTGAAATCTTCTACAAAATTCTCAATCATCTCTCGGACGCTCAGAACTCGTCGAGCGAGAAGCTCCAGTCGCTGCTCAAGGATCTGTCTGAAATCGATCCGTCAATTCCTGGGAAGAGGTCACTGACGTTTAAAATCCCTGGAACTGAGCAGAGCGTAAGTTGCATTTACAATTGTCAATGCTGAAACTTAGAAGTGCTGAAGGAGAAATAGCTGAATAGGTTTTATTGCTGAATTGTTGTAAGCCGAGGCTAAGAAAATGAGGTCGCTTGCACTTGATGCTCATGACTGTTTCCATCCAGGGAATGTGCACTTCTTAATCTTCTTAATCTTCTTCTTAATCTCGTTATTCTTTTTGTCTCCTTAATCTTCGTAATCTTCTTCTTAATATTCTTCTTAATCTCCTTATTCTTCTTAATCTCCTTTTAAAGTCTTCTTCTTAATCTCCTTAATCTTCTTCTTTATCTTCTTCATCTTCTTCTTAATCTTCTTCTTTATCTTCTTCATCTTCTTAATCTCCTTAATCTTCTTCTTTATCTTCTTCATCTTCTTCTTAATCTCCTTAATCTTCTTCTTTATCTTCTTCATCTTCTTCTTAATCTTCTTAATCTTCTTCTTTATCTTCTTCATCTTCTTCTTAATCTCCTTAATCTTCTTCTTTATCTTCTTCATCTTCTTCTTAATCTTCTTCATCTTCTTCTTAATCTTTGTCAACCTCAGCATCACCAATCACCACCATCTTCACTATTTGTTAGGTTCGGGACCACCTCTGATGCGTCTCTCTTAAAATGGCACTAACTAAATTTTCATCTACAATTAGAATCATGTTAAAGGTTAGCAATTGTTTGAACTAATCCAACATTTTCATAAGTGAACTCCATGACCTGACCTCCTCCTAAGAATTGGCTGACATATAAAGTTCGTGGAAGTCAGCTTAGCATATTTCCATTTCTCCTCCTCCTCCTCCCGCTCCTCCTCCACCTAAGAATTTTCTGACACACAAAGTTCATGGAATTCAGCTCAACATATAACATTAGCATATAATTCCATTTCTCAAGGCTCACGCTTAAATTTCATGCACGACATACTTCATTGGCTGCCTATATTTCCATGTTTATTGAATTTGAGATTTTGATTTGAGTTTGGCGATGCCCACTAGATGACCATATCCATATATTACGTACGCATGGAGGGGGTAACCGAAATTCATGTGCTTGCGTATGCTTGCGAATGGGGGGGGGGTCTACGGATAATGTACGTATGCATAGCAAAAGGGGGGCCTTCAAATTGATTGGCCTTCACGTGAGCTAGAGTTCAGTCTTTCCAGCTATCTGGTACTACCAGAGGAAGTAGGACTGTGGGAGAGGTGTCACTTGTATGCCACCTTACCTTTGAACGCTATTATTAAACTATCACACAACTCAGGTGCGTCAACCGTACGCACGCAGGTTGGGGTGGAAAAAGTACGTGTGCATGCAGGGAGGGGAGAGGGGTCCAATTTTCACCGATTTTTACGTACGTAATATATGGATGTCCCCTTAGAGAATGTCCCTTCCCATTTATGTAAGCTCTACTGCCCCATTTCAGGTTTGGCTGGCTGGACAAATCTTTGTTCCACTTCCACTACTCGAGGTGAACTGACCCAATTTCAGGTTTGGCTGACTGGAGAAATTTCGTTCCTGTGCCGGGATGACCTGGTTGTTCCTTTTGCACAACTCAACGATGCAGTGTCGAGCTTTTTCCATGGTTAGGCCATCCACCTGGAGCAGACGACCTTAGGATCTAGGTGTTGTCTTAGCTAGGGATTCTGCATACACTTTCTATACACAATTTAAAATACTTCTTTTCCACCTGGATTCGGCGCACCTCTAAATAGTCATCTAGGAGAGGTGCTATATAAATGCTCTGAATGAGAGAATGAATGAATGAATGAATCTGAATGAGAGAATGAATGAATGAATGAATCTGAATGAGTGAATGAATGGATGCAATGAATGATTGATGTGAATGAATGATGTTTTGCTGAATTTTCAACCTGGCTTTTCCAATGGATTACGATTTCTGATTGCAGTTTTGCTTGAAGCAATCATCGATTGATGTCCTGTGATTGTGGCGCTATAAAATTCACTGGATTAGATTTGATTAGATTTTGTTGTGGAACTCTTTGGAGGATCTGGTGTTTATCTTGGTTGATGTCTTTGTTTCCAGGTTCCTTTCGATTATCCAAATCCAAACAAGCTACCCAGCATTCCAGAAAGTGTAAGTACAGCCATTGATTAAGCGATTCGATATAAACGTAGGCAAGCAATATAGATGATTAAGTAGTCAGTTAGGTCATAAATTATGCGATTTTAGCAAGTAGCTGGTTTGATTTTATTTACCGGTACGTGATTAGATCGTTAAATGATGTGAAACACACACACACACACACACACACACACACACACACACACACACACACACACACACACACACACACACACACACACACACACACACACACACACACACACACACACACACACACACACACACACACACACACACACACACACACACACACACACACACATGCATGCACTCACAAGAATAAGCACAAAAATGCATGCACAAACACAAACATACATGCACAGACACACAAACATACACACAAACATACACACACACACACACAAACGCTTGTACGAACATACATGTACAAACACGCAAACATGCACGCACATACACACGCAAACGCACATACACACGCAATCACACAAACATACATGCCCAAACTACGCAAACATGCACGCACATACACATGTATGCATACATGCACAAATACACAGACATGCACATACAAACACATATGCACAAACACACTAACATACGCGCACAGACACACAGGCATACAAACAGAAACATGCAAACATACATGCACGAACCCTTAAAGACACACACACAAACATACACGTAAACATACACAGACACACACAGACACATGGAAAGGCAGTTACACGTACTCACGAACACTACCGGTAAGACACATTTGTCTGGACTGACGTATCTGGGCTTTTATAAAGCGCAGTTTAGGAACCCCTCTTAATTGAGTTGTTGACTGTTTTCTGTCCGCTTCATGTGACATTCATTAAGACGATGATGGATGATGGTACAATGCTGGTCTTTTTTCTCTCTTCTGTTGGTCAATTGGCTCCTTTGAGAGGTTAGAAAAGGAGTTAGATCAATACAGACAGTTTCAGTTTCTCTTTTCAAGCGGGATTTCAGCACATAATACTTACTTGACCAATAATCTAGTTCAACGCTTCCAAAACTTTTCAGTGTGTGACAGACCAGCAGTGGTTAGCATGAGATGAGATCGGGGTTCAAATCCCCGCCAGGGCAGAAATTTGATTCGAGATTTCTACTCCACCTGCATTGTTATCCAACTCAGCTATAATGAGTACACCGACTGTACACTGTGTGTTGGAAGATGAGACGGCGAGGGAGAGTACTGGCCACCTGCCCTCATATGCCGAGGCTAAGAATTTATGAAGTCACTAACACTTCATACCCATGCCTCAGGGCTAGCTTAAGGAACTGCTCTTCTCTTCGTGTGTTATGACTGCAATTTCAGTTGAAGTGACCATCGATTCTGATGTCATTGGCAGTATTATAACGGCGCCATAGATTAGATTAGATTAGAGTTGATATTTTTGGTCGTACTCGGTCTGGTCTGTGCCGGTCTAAATAGGTCAGTGATTAAATGAAGTGCTGATGAAGTCGTGCAGTGTAGTGTGTCGTTAGAAGGATGTAATGTTGGATTGGTGAGTCAATAGAACGCATGACACGACCAGCGCCAAGTGCATAATTATTGGGCTAATATAGACCAGTATAAGAACAGTATATGGTAAATACACCATATTAATTGGCCAGGTGGTACATACATGCATGCATACATACATAATGGGACATAGAAGTAGATTGGCTAGGGCGCTTGCCTTGTACTGAGGGGTTCGAATCTCTTCCCCAGAGAGGGTTACTGTGTAGGGACCTTGAGCGAGTCCTTCACTCGCAATTGCTCAGTGCCATCGATTGATGCTTATTCATTAGATTGTGGCACTTAATAAATGCAAAATAATAATAATAATTGTAATAATAGTAATAATAATAATAATAATAATAATAATAATAATAATAGTTCTACTACTACTAATAATAATGATAATAATAATAATAATGCAGTCATACATACGAACGTGGCCACTGTTAAAAGCTCAAAACCAATTTTTTGAATTAATTAATTAATTAATTAATTGTCTGAACACACAGGAAGAGATCGGCTATATATGGCACATTCGAGGACTCCAATACTCGTCTATGATCTTTCTTTGCCTCTATTCTGTAATCAGTTTGTTGGATCAGGTCTATTGTGTTGTGAGGCCGGGCTTCGCCTGTGATGTGTCGGCACTGAAGAGGCGCTGTATAAATCTAATTATAAACGGGAGCATTCTGGCATCGTTAATTTTAAGAGTGGTGCTTTTCTAGTAACGTTAGACAGCCATAGCAAATCGTGTTCCGAGTTGAGCCTAATTGAATGATTAACACAGAAACCTCATTTCCAATTAACCTATTAACCCCGGGATGGAAGTCTCTTGCACCACTTCAAGGGCAATTATGCAAAATATGGGACATGGAAGAAAGATTTTTTCAAGATTTTATTTTGGTGTTTCCAGGGGCATCTATCCACCCTAACTCATTGGAGCACTGTCTTTTTTCTCCTTCTTCCCCCTACCCGTTCCTTCCCCCCTAAAATGGTGGCACACACACTGACAGATCTTCCCCCCTATTTCTTGGATGGAGCATTTGCTCCAAGGTTTCTATGGTGTAGACGCCCCTGGGTGTTTCATGTTTAGTTTAAATAACTGCACTCTTTAAGCTAACTTTTCACATGATTTTTTCTTCAGAGAAATCTCACAGAATACTACAATGCAATCGATGGACAGAACATGCTTATCATCTTTGCAAGGTAAATGCCTAAACTTTCAGTGCTATTCATATAGCACTAGTTTACAGTTATGCCTGCGAATCTTGAAGCTGATTAGGTTACATTGTATGCATGGCATTAGTTTACATACATACACAGTATTACACACACATGCACACTCATACATTGCATTAGATTTAAGTCATGCATTGTAATAATAATATTCATTTATTAAATTCAAACTGACAAGTACACAGTAAGATTACATGATAGTAACAGATGATAACAAGTTTAACAGGAGTCGAATTTAACTGATTGGCAGCCACACAAGGTGCCCGTCTGTCCTACTGCTATGACGTTGCATTAGTTTTTAGTTACAGGATAACATTGCACTAATTTGAAGTTAGATTGCATAACAGTGAATTGGGTTTTTATTACATTGCGTAACGTTGTGATACATCATTTTTAAGTCACATTGTGGTTATTGCATTGTTGTTTTCTGACCGCACACTGTTTACATTGTCCTCGTGAGTCATGGCAAAGTCACAAGAGTCAGTTTGTTTTTCATTGTTTATCTTTTTCTCTTCCTGTATTTCCTAACTTCACACACACATACACACACATACATACAAACGTACATACATATGTACATACATACACACATACATACATACACACATACATGCACACATACATACATACATAGACACATACATACATGCATACATGCACACATACATACATACATACACACATACACACACACACATGCACACACTTAGATACACACATACAAGTATGTTTATGTTAGGAAGGTTACCATAATGTTTATGTGGTGAATACTGCCACGTAATGTTTGCATGGGGAATATTGCCCCGTAATGTTTGTGTGGGGAAATATTGCAGCATGCTCTTTGAAAGGCGAATTATCATGACGAGTCGCAAGCTAAGTCGCCTGACGGCCTGCGTCTACGGAGCGACTTCGCTCATGTATCCGCTCAACTGGCAACATATCTTCATTCCTGTACTACCTGCTCATCTACTCGATTACCTTAGGTAAGTGGGTGCTTTCACTCTTGCATGACATCACCATCATCATCATCACCGTCATCATCATCACCACCATCATCATTACCATCATCATCATCATCACCATCATCATCATCATTACCATCATCATCATCACCATCATCATCATTACCATCATCATCATCACCATCATCATCATTACCATCATCACCATCATCATCATTACCATCATCATCATCATCACCATCATCATTACCATCATCATCATTACCATCATCATCACTGCCATCATCATCATCACATCATCATTATCAGTTCCTGATGTCATGAAGTTTCTTAATGAATACATCCTTATAAATTTTGGTTTGTCAGATTTTCTTCACGAATAGATTTCATTATAAATTTAAGTTTATAGATTTATTTTCGTGAATACAACTTTATAACTTTAAGTTTGTCTGTTTCTGTTTATGAATTATTTGTGAATTTTTCTTTATGGATTTATCTTCACGAATTCGTTTGTGGAAATGTCGTCTGCGTAGATATTTCCTGACGAATGCTTGTTCTGTTTGTTGCAGTGCTCCGATGCCCTATCTGATCGGTGTTCATTCCTCTCTGCTCAACGTAAGCAACTTTCTCTTTTATGATTGTTTTTTTTGAGTGTTGTGCTTGCATCGTTTTGTTTCTTGTTGTTATATTTTATTTTATTTTATTTTATTTATTCCGGATATTTCTATAGCGCCTCTCGAAGTCAACTACTACTCAGAGGCGCTCCCGACTACAGCATTTGATACTGTGCCGGAATTTTCACGCCGAAGCGCCACGAGCAATTGCGAGTGAAGGACTTGCCCAAGGTCCGTACGCAGTGGCTAGAGTGGGATTCGAACCTGCAACCCTCCGGTCAGATGTTGACATATAACAACATATATGTCTATATGTTGTTATATGTTGTCCCTGTTGTCATTATTGTTGCTGATGTGTTCATTGGTTGTTCTTAACTCTCAGCTCTTATTGGAGCATTGCAGTGTGTTGGATTGGTACAGATCTAGTTATATAGTTGAGCACCATCATCATGTAGGATTGCTCGTATTCACCTAAATATTTCTCTGTCTGTCCGTCCGTCCGTCCGTCCGTCCGTCCATCTGTCTGTTTCTCTATCAGACACACTATACTGTACCTGTCTTTTATCTGCGTAATTCTCTGTCATCTATCTGCTATCTGTCGTCTTATCTATATGTATGTCTGTCTGTCTATCTGTCTGCAATTATGTGTGTCTACCTGGCTATATGTCAGCCTCTTTACCTATCTACTGGTATCTATGTGTCTGTATATCTGCCTGACCATCCATCTCTCAGTCTGTCTCTGTCTGTGTGTTTTTTATTCTGCCTGTGCCTACCTGTCTGTTAGTCTATCGTTCTACTGGTTACCTGTTTATCAGTCTACCAGTATCTGTCCATCTACTATGTTGACATTTACACTGCACCTGTCTTAGCACCTTCTTTTGAAGTGTGGAAGAAATTCTGCTGACTAGCTCAGATCGATGATGATCCTTCTGGTTGTGTTTAACTGTTTAGTCTGTTCGATCCGTGGAACTCGATGATGCAGTGATCGTCGATGCAGACAAGGGCGTAGTACACAGTGTCCACGGTGACCTTGTTTCTCTTCCATCCAGCGTCGTGAGTTATTTATTCTATTTCGTTCTATTTGTAATTTTATTTTGAACACGTGCCACGCCATTTAAGATCCCCGTGTACAGGCCTTGCGACCGTATGGCCTCAACCCTGTGTCATGTTTCCCGAATTGATCGGGTGAGATCCTTCACCACTGCTGCCTGTTTGAATGGATGCCATGCCATTTTGGGTTCCCGTGTACACACTTTTGTGCTAACCCAAGATTCAAATCCCTGAAACAAACCACATCGTGATGCTCGGAGGGATGTATGCTTTAATCAGTGTAGGTGTGCTGTGGTCTTCCCGTCCTCCTGGAATAAGTTGCCTAACAACGTGCGATATGAATTCCTCAGCCTCTCTTTGTCCCTTCTGCAAGCACCTGAAGGTTATTCTGTTCGATCATGGTTTCATGGCGTTAGGTTGTGAGCGCCTCTGACGAGTCTCTCCCATGAAGTGGCGCTATATAAATTTGCAACTACCATTACAATATAGCTAACCGGTAGTCTTGTCTTGCCAAGCACAATTACTACCTCTGATGGATGATTGGTCCGTAGAGCTGAAGACTCCAGCCTCTCATGCAACCAGACTTGGATCTTCACTTGACATCTCTGGGCAATCCCGCTGACATTACGCAGCGCATGTGCTTAGCTTTAGAGTAGAGCTTTATAAGTTTAGAGTCTGCGATTATGATTACTTAAGATTTTCCTGTCTGTTTTGATTAGGTGAGTGGTCTGAAGAAGAGCCTTAACCTCCATCGGAAGGATAAGCACTGCTGGCTGACGGGAGATAAGCTGTCGAGGGCTTTCCTCAACGCAATGGTCACTCTCATAGGTAAGAGTTCTCATGCATCCACCTAAACCATCTACCAATCACCTGGTTGATGTGCCCAACAGCCTGTAATGTAATCATAAGTTAATCTTGTGACTTTGAGAGATGCTCGTTGGGTGGTAAATAAATGCATAATACATATGCACTTGCATTCATACATACATGTATACACAGAAACATACATACATACTTAACATACTTACATACGTACATACATACACATACAAGTCTTACATATACACACACATGCATTCAGACATACATATATGCATGAGCTCACACATATATGCATACATATACACTTACATGCATACGCACATGCATATAATACATACATTCATACATACATATATAGGTACATACATACGCACAATCGCACATATATGTATATACATTCATGCATACACATATATAGTTACATACATATGCACATACATGCACATATACATTTCATACTTAGAAATGCCGTATATTTAGTTATATTAACGCGCTTTATATATCCTTAGAAATCTTCATATAATAATAATAATAATAAATATGTATATGTTGACTTGTTTCTTTTAATGTCACCAGGTGGCTATCGAACGTCGCTCGTCGAGCGCGACGGTAGAGTAGCGTTCGACAGAGAGACATTTGAGCATTCGCGTGGCGGCTCAATGCACTTGTTCCTTCAGAAAATCCTACAGAGCCAGTCATTTGAACAGTTCATCGAAGAGCGCGTCATGTTTGCGAAATATCGAAAAGGATTCTCGGACGTCTTCGAGGAAGCCGTCGAAGCATCAGAAGTGAAACACCGAACCAGCGTAAAGCACAAGGTTAGAGACAATCTCTGTTATTATTCAAATTAATATTAATAATAATAATAGTTATAAAAATAATAATAATAATATTATTATTATTAAAGAAAATAATAATAATCACATTAATAACAATAATTAGAAAAATAATGATAACGATTATAATAATAATAATAATAATAAGACACATTGTATAGCACCATGTTACACTGAGGTCGAAGGTCACTGTACACGAGTTAAAATATCAATGACAGTCATATGATAGTTTAAAAAGATAGACCTTGCACTAGAAAAATACTGAACACTGGACTGGTTCCTTCCGTACCATATTTCGGAGGACTGTTTTAGATTGTGGCCTTCAGTGACTAACCAGTTACCTTTGCTTAACTCACCTTATCTTATCTGCACTTACCTTCCTTGACCATACCTTCCTTGCCTTTACCTTACCTACCTTTACCTTCCCTTGCTTTGCCTTACTTACTTACTGTGATAAATTCACAGAGTGTGAACCATGGCTTTAACCTGTGCTTTCGAATTAACAGGTGAACAATATGAAGGCGGAAAAAATGTTTGTCAGCATTACGAAAAAGGTAATCATTCGTAACTGGTAATCATTAGTTACTGGTAATCATTCATAACTGGTAGTCATTCCTTACTGGTAATCATTCATAACTGGTAATCATTTGTAACTGGTAACAACTTGTAACTGGTAATCATTCGTAACGGGTAATCATTTGTAACTGTTAATTATTCGTAACTGGTAATCATTCATAACTGGTAATCATTCGTAACTAATAATCACTTGTAACTGGTAACTATTTGTAACTGGTAATCATTCATTACTGGTAATCATTCGTTACTTGTAATCAATCATAACTGGTAATCATTCATAACTGTAATTGTTCATAACTGGTAATCTTTTGTAACTTGTAACCAGTAATCATTCGTAACCGGTAGTCATTCGTAACCAGTAATCATTTGTAACCGGTAATCATTCCTACCTGCTAATCATTCGGAACTGCTAATCATTTGTAAGTGCTATTCATTTGTACGTGCTGATCATTCACGACTGCTAATCATTTGTAACTGTTGCTCACATCTGAAATCATGCATGCTGATAAAAAGCTGGTTCCAAGAAGCTACTGGTCAGTACATGCGTTTCATCTCCATTAAGGTCCATTTGTTTGTTTATCTATGTTTACATTATGACTAGCTGGTTTACCCGGCGTTGCCCAGGTTTTGGAGGTTTTGGGCCGGGACACCATGGTAGCGGTCAAAACGGGGGACGCGAAGCTGCTTAACCCGGCGTTTTGGGTGTTTCAATCCCTCTAGCGAATAAGCAACAAAACACTGCTTAACCCGGCGTTGCCCGGGTTTAGTTCAGTGAAAGTTTCAATCCCTCTAGCGAATCCGTACTGTAGCTGCTTAACCCGGCGGCGCCATCTGGCGAGTGAAAATAGGTTGAGTGCAAGTTTTTTTAACCAGCTAAAAATGCATTGCCCGGGTAGGTTTTGGCCCGGGAGACCATGGTAGCGGTGAAAAGGGGGGACGCAAAGCCTCACACTGGGTGTGTAATGCCCACCCCGAGACAGTAGTGAAGGTTTGGAGTGAAAAGGTCGAAAGCTGTAGAAATGCATTGCGGTCAAAGATCGCTGTGACAGACAGACAGACAGACAGACAGAGTCTTGTCTTTATTTATATAAATTATTATTGTTGTTGTTGTTGTTTTGTTATTATCATTATTATGCATTTATGAGGCACCACTGTCTAATAGCCAAGATCAGTCGATGGTGCTGAGCAATTATGAGTGAAGGACTTACTCAAGGTCCCTACACAGCAACCGTCTCAGAGGGGCTTCGAACCCTCGCTCTTGGCGTTACAAGGCAAGCACTCTAACCAATCGATAACCATGTGAGTTTGATAGGCACGTCGTTAAATAACATTATTATGCAGTGTTTTTGAGAAGCCTTCATACATACATCTATACATACACACACTTACATACATACATAAATACACAAATACATATACACACATAAATACATACACACATAAATACATACAGAAATACGTACACACATACATGCACATAAATACACACTTACAAAGACTTGCATATACACATACAGACGTACATACAAGTGTAAAATTTCGTATGTTTTCTGTCATTGCAGGTGAGAAAGAAAAGCGCGACGACGTTCAGCAGTGTCAAGAAGAAGCTGGATTTTAAAAAGGTATTCTGTTTGTCATTTCGGCCTAAAATCTTGTAAAACATAACCTGATGCTATAGCTGTAACAAACAACTACGTTCTTACAGTGTCATTACATGGAGTCCACTGAGCAGACTCAAAGCTGCAATCGTTCGATCAGACCAAGCAAGCTGCTATTTAGACGGCCATATCACTTACAAGGGCACCATATAGAAGAAGAGCAGACCGTTGCACTAGCCCTGAGGCAGCCATGGATATGAAGTGTTAACGACTTCATTTTTCTCAGCCTCGGCACATGAAGGCTGGTGGCCACTCATCTCCCTCGCCTTCTCATCCTTCCACCGACTGTGTGCGGTCAGTGTGCTCATTATGGCTAAGTTACCTGAGGGTGCAGGTGGCACCGAAATCTCGAACAAATTTCTGCCCAACAGGGTTTGAACCCCGACCTCTCAGTTGACAGTCCAGCGTCCTAACCACTGGACTAACACGCACCCCGCTATTTAAGTCATCATTAATTTAGATCTGTAAGGTAATCGTAATGTAATGTAATCGTAGTGTAATGTAGTCGTCCAATTATTTTAATGGTGTAGAAACCTGAATTCGAGCCTTATTGCGGTTGCTCTTTCAAAAACGGATCAGTGTTAACGCAAATACTATGGCTTTGTTGCAGAACCATGATAACTATCATGAAGAGGGAAAGGCGATTCGATATCCGGAGGAGGAGGAGGAGGTCGGCCAAGCGGTTGCTCCGGTTCCCATGCTTTCGGTCATCCAGCTTTCGGAAAAAGCAGGCGACAACCAGATTACTTTGTGAGAGCTGCAGACGTAGATCTGAGATTTGTAGAGGCGTCGACTTTAAGATTTTCAGATGAAATTTTAAGAATTCCAGATTTATATTTTAGTGTTTTGTATTAAGAAGTAGATTTTAATATTCAAACATGTAGTTTGGATAAATTTGTTTAATATTTCCAGGGAGCTGGTTTTAAGATTTCCAGGTGTCGTGTGTGTTTGTTAGGGGTGAGACTCTGTATAATGGATGGGTAAGGTAAGATGGGTGTACATTATGCACAGTTATAAAATCTTTGGGTCTGAAGTTAGTAAAGATTACTGGTAAATCTACCTGTTGCTAATAGTTGGGTTTTCGTTAATTATATCATCTAGGGTTGTTAGTCCAGCCAGCGATCTCCAGGGCACTCCGTCCATCTTGCGTCGGCATCAGCCGACTTCGAGGACCTCGACAATGAACCGGCGTCACAGTTTCATCATGGCGAAGGGAGAAGATAATGGCGAGGTGATGATGGGATTCGACAGGAGCAATGTTTTAAAAAATTTTAGTTTCGATGATCTCAGAAATCAAGATGCGGAGGATGATGTGGTTACCCTTTCATCCTGCAGTAATGAGTCGTGCCATGACGATGAAAATTCAAAAACGCTGCCAGTCAGTATATTGAAAACTTTTCATGCGACGTTGTGATACGATCTGTTGATATCTATCTTGTTATCATAATACATTTGGAATCGATCGATGGTTGGGTCTGGCGAAACCGTATCGAGAAAACATAATCTTTTGGAGAATCGGATAAGTGTGGGTAAGTAAAGTAGAAGAGCAGTCCCTTAAGCTAGCCCTGAGGCAGCTATGGGTATGAAGTGTTGGCGACTTCATTTTCTTGGCTTCGGCATATGTGATACAGCGGCCAGTCCTCTCCCTCGCCGTCTGCTGTTCCCAACCTGAGTTGGCTAGGGAGGTGCAGGTGGAGCAGAAACGTCGAACCAAATTTCTACCCAGGTGGGGATTTGAACCCCCAAACTCTTGATTGACAGTCCAGCACGCTAACCAACACACTAGTAAAAGGGAGGAAAATTGTAACTGTGACGTAACGTCCTGCATATCCAACAAAATATCATGATATGTTGCCATTATCATTACTGTTGATATATGTTGCATACATGATGCTGTAAACTCACCAGTGACATAATAGTTGTTGATGTCATCATCTCATTAATGCAATGGAAGCTAAGCTTGTGTTGGCCAATCAGATCTCTCTAGAATCTTCGCTTGGGCTGCTTTTGTCATTATTATTGATATATGTGTATAAATGATAACTATTAGCAGACACATGAGAATAGCTGTTAGCGTTAGTGGTGTTGTTACCATGAGAACTAAACGTGCAATGGGCATTGAAGCTGTCTGGGATCTTTACTCATTTTGGGCCAGAATTGCTCTTGTTCATGCTTCTTGACTGACATTTCATTTCTGTAGGTTAGTTTGTTTTCATATGTAAATTTTCACAAGACATTCAACATGGGATCTTTATAGAGTAGCTAGAGGACCGAACATATATTGATCCTTGTAAAGAAAGCATTTTAGCATTCAGAATGGTAATGGATTGTCAGATGTTAGCAGATCCTTAATGGAAGAACTCGATCAGAGTAACAAATCTCAAACGGATCTCTAAGCATGATGAATTATTTACTTTCTGACAATTTTTTTACATTTGTCCAGGATTTCGCTGACAACAGAAACCAAGAATTTGCCAATCTTCCATCCATCCAAACGGAAACGAGTCAAGCGGAAGGTAGCATCGGAGTCTCCGCAGAACCTTGTCGGGGCATCAGAATTCCAGACGAGTCCAGCTCAGTAGAAGATTCAGACGATGGTCGTAGTGAAGATGATGTCGTGGGCGAAATCAACAGGAAAGCTAACGCAAAGGTTATTCGACTGAACAAGGACCCTGTTGTCGAGTTTCCTTCGGTTCGTCTGCTTGCAAGAGCTCTTCAGCCAACGAACAAAGTCAAGCGAAAGGCCATTATCTCCGTACAAGAACTGCCGAACGTCAAACAGATTATTCAGAAGATCGAGGCGTCTGCAAAGCCGCACGAAATAGCCCAAAAAGCACTTTTCCGATCACAAGAAGTGCCTCATACCACACCTTACAGACCGCAGGCAGTAGTGCTGACCACTCCTTACAAATCGCAAGAAGTGGTACTCACCACACTGCACAAATCGCCAGAAGTGTTAGTTACCGCACCTTGCAAATCGCAAGAAGAGACTGATGCAGGTAGCTCATCATCGTATGTGGCGCGCCAGGCTGCTGCGTATTCTTCGCTTGACCGCAAGGCAAGGACGAGCCTTTCGCGAAAGCAGGCAATCCGTGTCACCGGTCCGAGAGTCAAGAAACCGTCTACGGGGTCGGACGATGTTGATGGTGGCGACGTGAACGTTACTCAGATAAACGAAAATCGATCGTCCTACATGCGTCAGAACTCTGAAAGATACCAAGGTCGACTGGACTTGGTTAAAACAGAGCGTAACTCGGGCTTGCTAGAAGTGAACGATCCCTTCGAAAACGACTATGGCTGTCTGCTACGAGTTTCGACGAAGTCGGCGTCGATGCGTCAGCTCAACCTGATCGAGCAGCGACAGTCGGCCTCTTTGAAGCGCTCGCTTCCCGTGTCGGTTGCCGCAAGAGACAACTTGCAACGGAGTCGGACGGCCATTTACGAGCATTCGAATAGCGACACAGAAGCAAAACCCGTCGCGAGGAACAATTCAAAAAGGTCTAGTTTTCGAAACGCTTTGTACGTTCCGTTCCAGGTCAAATCGGCAACGGAAACGGTCGAAGTCGACGACTCTGACGACAGCACGTCTGAAGTTATCACAGGCGTCGACTCTGCTGAGCATCCCAACGAATTTGCTCGGAGACTCGATTACGAGATCTTGTCGAGCGTGAGTTCTGCATCGACGGAGCTCGAGCAGACGTCGCAGAGTCCAGCATTCGGCCGCAAGAGTTTTAAGGAGTCATGGTCGTTCGACGGCGTGATCGTTGACAAAAGAGACGTTTTGGAAATGCCTCCGTTGCCTAACGAAGCGAACTATCCGGGGAAACTGTCCGTGGATGGCTCCTCCGATGAGGAGCGTTCGTCGCAAAGTTCCACTGTTTTCGATGATATGGATCTGGGTCTGACCGGAATGTTGAAACAGTTCTGCATGTCAGAGCGAGATGATTGCAATGCTGTCTCAGTTGAGTCCGACATTTAGGGCCTTGACCTTTAGGGCCTCGACATTTAGGGTCTGGGCGTTTAGGGCCTTAGCCACTGCTGTTCGCGCTCCCTTGCGAAGAACCCAAGCGAAAGTGCATTCCATGTGATGATTCTTCATGACAACTATTGCATCTAAATACTGAGAAAATCATATCTGCAAATGGTCAAATGTTAGAACATATGCCAATATATGTCTCTAAATACCTATGCATATGTTATTTATACATGTATTATATATATATGTATATACCTTATATATACCAACTTCTATGGTGATGACGTTTGTATGTGTGCATTTTTAGCTAAAGGTCACTGATGTAGACCTAATACATTGTTCAGCTATGCATGTATATCTTTACTTGTTTATATATATATATATATATATATATATATATATATATATATTGAATATATCTTATACGTATTCCAGGTATGTACCCAGTATATGCATATATATTTATACATCTGGCGCGAAGGTGTAGCATTTGAAATGCTATGTTGTTGTGTCCGAGACATATCGGATGCCCGACTTTCTTTCTTTTTCCTCAGGAATAATTATGCCTTATTTTCTTCTGTTAAATACAGAAAAAATATATACATATTAGTCAGCTTTGAGGATTCCAATGCATCATCAGTCTTTTATCGTAGCTTCTCAAAAAGCACTGTACCTCTCTACTCTCTTCATTAATTCATTGCATGATTTGCTTGCTGCTGCGTGGAATCAAACTCCCGACATCTAGTCCAGCAGTCCACGACTCACCAGTTTGCCAATTATGGTCTTCACTGTGTCTCGGAGTCGAATCCACGTACATCTTGATGCAAACTTGACAAATTGATTGGTGAACTGTTGCACCCATAACAAAGGACTTTGCTTGTTGGATTATTGTTATTTTTGCGCTTTGGCCAGATGATCTTTCACCGGAGGGAGTCGATTACCTTCTTACCTTACCTTACCTTACTCGTAGGTATGTGATGTCTATTATATTAGAGGACGGTTATTGTGGTGGCTTGTGAGTGAGACACTTCGTAACTGGCATAAGCAGTCTAGTTGTAACAGCTCATTTTTGCGTTATTGTTCATAGAACAGTTTATGTAGTCACACTGGTACCTGCTGCTGTCGAACATTACTAGTAAGGTGTGCTGTACCTGTATTTACTCCTATTTAATTACGCTGTTTTACCTGTCTTTTAAAGTGTCAACATGATGCCTCATTGTTGTGCATTTCCTGTGGTGTCTGCTTGCATTGGTGCTTAATGTCTGTGCTTTTGCATATCGAGTCTGCTACAGTTGACACTTGGAAGTGTTATCATGCTTCGCATTCCAGCTGCACTTCGAGTGTTTTTCCATGTTTTGTCGCTCCGTGACCTTCGCAGTTTTTCGACTCCAGTTTTCCAGACTCGCGTGTTTCTCGTATATTCCCTGCGTTGCATTTCTCTCCAGTACCATTCCCATATTGTCCGTATTTCATTGCTGTGTGGTTTCAAGTTTTTGCCATTATAATCGCAATATTAAGTTCAAAATTTCTAAAGCGCTACTCTAAAACTTAGCGCAGGGCCACAGCTTATTCACGAGCGCTACGTCTTGTCAGAGGTGTTGTCGAGAGAGGTCAAGCAACTATCCGAGTCCAGTTTCCAGAGAGAGGAGGTAGAGGTGCTGTTCTCCATTTCCATGCATTGCAGTTTGCGTTTCATTGTCAATGTATCCAGGGTTGCTTTCCATCACGTGATCATAAGATGTTCTGGTGAATAAGCAAACTTAGAAGCGTGAGGGACGTGTTATTGCGATGAATTACTCGATTTTAGGTAACCAGCACTGTTGAACGACACTTTGCTGCAACAGTGTGTGATTTTAAATAGACTTTTTTCCAGTTGTTCTGCTTTAGTTTTGTTTCTGCTTTTATCCCAAGGTGTCGCTGCTGTGGGCGAAGATTAAGGTGCTTTCGTTTTGCTATGCTAGGTTTTATTTTTTAAGAATTTATTGGACAGGGTTACATCGTCTGATCGTGGCTTGAAGTTGGTTGTTTGAACTCGTTGTAAATGTCTGAGTACAGGGACTGGAACAGAAGTTTCACACACACTCTACACATACACACACACATTGACACTTACAGTCAGTTACACACACACGCTCACACTCACACACATTCACACTCAGTTACACACTCACACTCACACACATTCACACTCAGTTACACACACTCACACACATTCACACTTACACACACACTCACACACATTCACACTCAGTTACACACTCACACTCACACACATTCACACTCAGTTACACTCACACTCACATACACACACACGATTGTAACATTACCCTGTGCCTGCACTCTTCTACGTTGGGATGTTCAGTAACTGCCGCTATGAAAAATTCACAAGAGAAATAATTTTTGTAGTCGAGAATCGTAATCGTAATCCTTTGGAGATGAATGTAAACAAGAGGCTGCTGGTTTTATTAGTATTTCTTGCTGTTGTTGACATTCAAAAGGAATTTTTAACGATTGTATAAAATTTTGTTGACTGGAAGCAGTGAGTTGTGTTATACTAGAATCAATGTGAATAATTGTTACCCATGGTGGTTATATTTGTGTATTTTTTAAACGTTTAAAGAGGTCTCGGTTTGCCCTGGTTGTTCTGAAACTGAACATATCATACAAATGAATAAATAACTCGGAAGAAAATGTTAAAGAAGTGTTTATAGTAAAATCTTCAGCATAAAGTAAACTGCTATGTTGTATTATGTGTCTCGGACTCGTTCATAACAAATGATTTTGTATAGTTAATGTTTTAAAAATAAATCCAGTCGTGCTGTTATTCTAAGCGCCTCTACTTGAAATCAGACCTCTTCCCAGATGTTGTAAGAGTTCAACGAAAAATTTGTCGTCCTTACAGAGTGTGTCAACATTGCAGGGTAATGTTACATTCTGTGTCTGTGGGTGTGTGTGTTTGTGTGCACGCATGTGTGTTGGATTTAACGAGACACTCATATCTAGGACACAGTCTGTTTTGATCTCACGTGACAAGTCCAGGGTTCGAGCCATGCCACGGGTGACTGGCCGATGTGTAACCTCTTTTGTTCGCTTGATGGATGGATGGGTGTAGTGTTCTACAGCTACAGCATTGCTTTATGTACCCCTGCATCTGAACACTGTCATTGTTCCATTCAAGTAGCTTGAAGGCACTCCTTGTCAGCCGAAATGTTCTGAGTGTGAACAATTGTACATATACGTGTCAGATCGTTTTCTGATATCACTGCATTTGCCTCTGGCAGCATCTTCACATGGAGCCCATGTAGGACCCATATTCCCATACTGAATCATATAGAGCCCCATATGGGGCCCATGTCTCATCTAATGTCCATGGAAATGCTGACAAGGGCAGTGTCTTTAATTATCATCAGAAATTGACACTGAGCTCAGCTTCAGTGTGAGAATTGTAGAAAGACTGGGGGAGCGGGTAGACTTTGATCCTTGTGGAGTTGAATATTTTATCTGTATTTTGCAAACTGATGTCAACGAAATTTGAAAGCAGATTTCAATGCTACAGATAAATTGCAAGTCAGACTCGAAACAAAATCAATTCATTTACATGGAAATTTCTTCTCTTTGTCAGATACCCAGAATCAAATGCTGCTAAATCACACTAGCACAACTGAGGGGGTTTGAAACGACCCCACTGGGGTGTGCAATGAAGACTCGACTGTGTGGGTCTAGGAAAGACTGGGGGCTTGAACCTCCCTGACAATTCTCACCCTGATCTGCTTACACTTTCGCTGCCAGGATTAGCATGTGTTAAGATGGACATTGGTAACTAGTGGTAAAGCTGTTCTGGCTTACATTTCAGTATCATTATGGAATTTTACATGATTCTAGTATGTCCTATAGAGTACCATTACAAAATTGTGTGTTAGGTTCTGGCATGTCCCTCAACAGTACCATTAGCAGTACCAGTATGGAATTGTACATCAAGTTCTAGCATGTCCCCAAAGGGTACCACTAGGTGTACCGTTACGGCATTTTACGTTAAAGTTCTAACATGTCCTTAGGCAGTACCGAAAGCAGTACTATTACGGAATTTTTATGATTGGTCCTTACGTAGGCCCTACAAGTTGGCAGAGGAACTTTTAACTTACTCATGTGCAAAGCTCAACTTCAATGTTAATGTACTTTTGTATCTATGCAGTTATGTAGGTGATGGGCAACAAAAACATATAACAGTTAAGTCAGAACTGCTGCAAGAAGAGGAAGAAGCTCTAGCTGAAGTCTTTGCATAGAGGTGAATTGTGCAACTGCTGCAGGTTTCTTAAGTTTGAGGAAATGTTTCTATTCCGTATTTTGGTACATTTTTACCTGTCTAATCTACTACTTCACATCGTTCTGGTAAATATTATGTATTATTAATCAAATTTTGTATGATCCCTGCCAGTATGCCCATACACATTTCATGGGACTCTTATGGGTCCCATGTGGGTCCTGCTTTGGCACCAGATGGGTCCTGGATGGTCCCACGTGAGTCCTGTATAGGCCCATGTAGATTCCTGTATGGGTAGCATATGGGTCCAGCGTGGGTCCTGTATGGGTCCCATGTGGGTCCTGTATTGATCCGATGTGGGTCTTGTATGGGTCCCATGTGGACATGCTGGCAAAGTTTTGTCACCCTGTTGATTCATTTCAGTTTGGTGTTTGGTTTTGGGCTCGTGTCCAGTTTGCGAGGCTTTCTTCTGACGTTAGGAAGTACAAATACTAAGGGTAATTGAATTGAAAACCATGACAAGAATAGGGTACAGTTTGTAGTTGTGCCAATTTTGGGGGTGGGGTGGGGTGGGGCAGACCTGTTTTGTTCAGAAGCAAAGTGACTTTTGAGAATGAATCCTAGTGGGGTTCATTCCCAAAGGGGTGATATACACCTTTATCCCCAGTACACCTCTTGGGACCTATAGTAAAGAGCACTTATAATAATAATAATTATATCAATAATAATAATTGATGATGATAATAGTAATAGTAATAATAATAATAAATAAATTAAATAAATAATTATGGTGATAATTATAAAGCAGTTACTAATAATAAAAACTAGTAAATTGTATACCTTACCTATTAAAGTTCCTTACCGTACCATACCTTGCCTTACTCTTACATACCATACCTTAATCTTATGTACCATACTTTAATCTCAGCCTTACCTTGAAGTCCAGAAAGTCGCATCGGCCAAAGGTCAAACGATCAAAAGCGATACAAGAGAAGCGTTAGTGTCACAAGTAATGTCTGGCCAATAGCAGACACTAGCATCGGTTGAAAACGTACATACATAAACTGTCTGATCTATCCAATTACTTCTATAGCACCATTATCATAATGCCTAGGACATCGGTTAATGGCCGATGTGAGTGAAGTCGTAATCAAAAGCATAATCAAGTCAAGAACACCGATTGAAGGTGGTGAGGGGCAGCGTATGATGATGTCAAAGGCCTGCTTGAAGTCTAGTAAGTCATGTAGTTACTGCAGAAGCCACATTCTTTTATAAGGTTATTGAAATGGTCTTGGGATTAGAAGTACCTAGATGCATAAATACATACAATGCAACGGGGGCCCGATAGCGCATTGGATAACATCTGGCGTAGAGTGCGAGAGGTACAGAGATCGAGTCCCATAGGCGGACATGCTTTGTAGGCTGCAATTTGCGCCGTGTATTGCAGGCTGTCTGTTCTGTTAGTAGTTAAGATTTATCGCATAACATGTACATGTACAGCGCAGTGCGTTTGCAGGCGCTTAATTAAAGAATAAATATATAACAAGTGTAGAATTAGCAACCATACGCCCCCCCCCATATTTACGCCAGTGTATGTTGGTGTAAAGACAGACACACAAACACAAATTTATACAGTATGGCTACATACATTGCAACATACATGTACGTGCGTACGTAGCTACATACCAACATACACTGGCGTAAACTTGTCCAAAATATTGGGGGGCATTTGGTTGTTAACTCTACACTTGTTGCATTGAATGTACAGTCCATCTCAATTATTTTGGGGGGCACGTGCCCCGGCTGCCCCCATAGTCTACGCCTATGCCAACATACCTACATTCATTCATACATGCATGTATCATAAGCATATGTACATACATATTACATACGTGTACTGTGTACATGTATCAAGCGTACATGGCTATGAATATGCCAGCAATGAGTGTGATTTGTTGCCAGCCAACAGACACCTAAGATACATTAATGTCTGCCATTACATTGTTGATATATGAAAAATTTATTTTTAAACGTGAAGCAGTATGATTTGATAGAACATCTGAATTTGTTTGTGGGTTGTGGTTATCGAGTGCTCGAGTATCGGAGATGTATGGATGAGGAGTCAAAACTTGCTTATTAGGAGCTGTTATTATCATTTTGTCTTGCTTATGAACGCATACTTAGTATTTAAAGATTTTGTTAAGAAATATGGTTTATTTTTCGAGCAGGTGTGGTAATTAATCTGTTGATGATAATCAATGTTTGTGTATATTTGTTGGAGTTCTTGTATCTGAAGAAATGTGATGACCTTTCATTAAAGTTTGTCATGTGTTGTTATCTTAAGAAACAAACCTAATATTGTGAGTATATTTATTTATTTTTTATTTTGTTTATTTCAGATATTTCTATAGCGCCTCCTCAAGTCTACTACTACTCAGAGGTTGCTCCCGACTACAGCGTTGATACTGTGTCGGAGTTTTCACGCCGAAGCGCCACGAGCAATCGTGAGTGAAGGACTTGCCCAAGGTCCGTACGCAGCGGCTAGAGTGGGATTCGAACCTGCAACCCTCAGGTCACAAGGCGCCGAACTTACCACTGAGCCACCACGCCCCACGAACTTGTATACACACACGCTTAATATTATATAGCGCCATTTAACTGCCTAAAAAAGCACCGTTCGTGCTGGCCCAAGTTATGTTGACATTCATTTAGAACAAGTTCTTAATACATCTGTATGTAATGCTCAGAGAACTGGAAAAGGCGTTACCAGTGTTCTTTCGCATATGTGTAGAGCCCAGCCAACAGAACCAACCTTGGGTAGCCATCCTATGCACACATTGGGATACTGAGAAACTAAAAAATGATGGAACTGAAACAAGAAATTTCCAGTAGTCCTACCCAAACAACCATGTTGAATAGGTGGTCCACGCTTTGCCATGAGTGGTAACTGTGGGCCCAGTGTGTGCCCTAGGAGCAACAGCTATTGTAATGGTAAATTACTTTAGAGTGCATACCTACCTTCACCCTATCTCCACACACTGATGTTTGAAGACGCCTTTCTTCGTATCCATGACGACGGGCGTCAACCCTATGGCTGCCCTTATCGCCCTATATAATAGGTTTGATTGCAGGATGTATTAAATTCTTGGACAAACCCAATCCAACGTTAATGCAAACAAAACTTAGCAGTTAAGAATTAGAAGTGGTCCTAAACAACTGCAGCATCTTGTAATAAAATAACCACCGTTGCACGATCGCTGTTTACAAATTCAGTCGCGTAACTTCAAACTTCCGATCTCTCTTCTGGATTACTCAAACTTATAATATCGTAATTTATCAGGTTTTATTCGAAAAATAATACTAAAAATAAAACTTCTGCGTTAAGTTACACGATTTTACTTACTAATTTTTAATTTATATCATATCTCTCTTACCCGCTCTTGAACTAACACGACACCTTTATTTTCAGGATCGCCATCTTACGAATACTACCCGAACGAATTGTGCCAATAGATTTTATGGCAGGTTTACCAGATGAAAGATAAGCAGCGTCACATTCTACGCTTGACACAATACGTTTCAATAATTATTTAGCTAGCGTCTTTTCAACAAAGATCAGGTACGAAGAAAGCAATTGTGTGGGTAGCCTATAAGCATACCGCGGGACGGTAGCTCATGTGGTCTCCGTGGCGCAATGGATAGCGCGTCGGACTTCTAGTGGTGAAGATGCAATTCGGAGGTTGTGGGTTCGAGTCCCACCGGAGACGTAGTTTTATGCACTCTTCTGAAAAACTTAGCGTCACCTTTTTGTGATAAATAATATTGATAATCGATGGGCTTCGTACTATCTGAATCCTCAGCTCTCCCGAACAGCCAGACCGTGAATATTAAGCGCTGAGAACAATGCGCTAACAGACTTCCGCGCATCAGCAGCAGATGTTTTTGACAGGACCTGGTATAGACTGACGAATCTGAAACAGTCGGCCTGCCGGAAATTAGAGTAATGGCGTGTATGAGCGAAGAACAAGTGTTTTTAAATAAGGGGGAAAATTGACATAAAAAATACAGAGTTGACTGTCCAAGTAGGTTAAGATTGAAAATGCAGCTAAAAGTGAACTATATTGGGTTTGAACTGAGAATAAGGTCAACACTATTATGGCTGACTACAAGAAATCGATATTTAATTTAGTGAGTTACTTTACTTCACTAGGCAAGGCGCCAAATCATTTGTATGTTAAAGCTATGTTAAAGAATGCAGAACAAGAGTATTATGCACGTTGGTTGCATGTGTGGAAATTGAAATGATTTGTGTTTAAGAGATATAATTGTTACATATATTGGGTTTTTTGCTGAACATTATACAGAATAATGGCGGAAAACGCGGAGAGGACCATCCAGGATATGATTCCGGAGATGAAAGAAATGGAAAGAATTGGCTTGTTTACTGCGGAGGAAACTAGGTACTTACTCGCATGCTGGGTGTGATGTCGATCGTGAACGGGCGATATTTATCTCTAAGGTTCAAGCAAAACAAACAGTAGACTCAGTGTTGTGATTGAGTTCATGGTAATCTATCGTCCCCGATTATTCAACCATTATAGCCTATCGTTTCATCGTCCTAAATCAAAATTCCGACGTTCCTTTACGGAATGGGTGTACCAGTTGTTTTAAATGCGTTAGAAATGACAACAGCGCAAGAGAAATTATTTAGAATGGGTTTAATCGACCATTCGAAATGCTATTCAACTGAAGAAGGGAACTAACCAAAGACCTCCAATACCAGCTTTTGCATCTTATTTATTCTTCCTAATAAATTTTGTTTCTGGTTTTTCATGCGTATTCTTGCACACTTACATTTTTGTGCACGAGAACTATACAGGTTAAACATTGAAATTAATTTGTGATGCTGAAACGATATGCTATAATGGACAAATAATGTGGGACGCCAAACAATAGATTACTGAGTTCATTAATCACAACTAACTAGCGTGCATGCACGTCTGTCTGACCTGGATAATATTAGACAAGACTGTCCCACAAATTACGGTCACTTCACAGCATCTATTCTTTTTGCTTTATTGCGATTAGATTAGATTAGAACATAGAGATTTCATTGAGAGGAGGCTGATCTGACCTGATAGAGCTCAATGACAACTTTAGCTCTCCTCAGTGTTAACTTTTCCAGTTGACTTTGTTGCTATGCTGGTCCAAAATTTTCCCGACAAACGTATTCGGGCACAACGTGCCTTGGGCGTTACACAATGTCGGTGACATGACCAACAGGACCACCAGAGGCTGCTGAATACTTGATTCGGTAGTTTTTGTGTATATGGCTTTTGGATGGCTATTATGCTTAGACCTAGTAGCATAAACTCCCTGACTGGTGAGAATTTGAACGTTGGACACAAGCATTATTAATACCAGGAGTGATCGACTGGTTGGGTACTGCACGTGTGCTTGATGTAAAAGACAATGAAGCATTTTTACTGAATTATACGTATGTGAAACGTTTCAGGAAGATATTGAAAACGAGGAGAGAATATGAATACAAGCTGCGACGTAAAACAAAGGAGAAGAGAGATTTCCTGCAGTACATTCAGGTGAACTGCAAACAGTTATTGCTTTGGGTTTTTGTCTTAGCCTTTTATTAAGGCACCAGCTTGAGAACTGCATCAGTTCCCCTGTTCTTAGAATGTTGCTGTCATTGGCTGCGGTTGTGGATGAGTTATTGTTAGCATGGAAATAAATAGTATTTGCTGTAATTAGTCAGAGAAAAGTTTGAGTGGGTCTTCATTTATGCCTTAGAAGACAGACAGACAGACAGACACTGGGGGTAGAGGGAGAAAAAGGAGAGAAGATGGAGGGATTATAAAGTTATAGCTTCAGAGCAAGAGAGAGAGGGGGGTAGGGGTGGCATAGATATTGCTTCAAAGAGAGACAGATATGCAGAGGTATGGCTTCAGAGAAAGAGAGGAGTGTTATCTTGTGTACTTTTTAAAAAGATTTTTCCAAATCTCGTGTATCAATGTTCAAATATCAAAGCGAAATTCATTCAATTACTATTTTTGGTTTTATGATTTTTTTGACTTTGCAGTATGAACAGTCTGTTTTGGAGTTGGTGAAATTCAGAAGAAATGTAAGTTGATCTTGTTCTGTATTTTCTTCTTCTTTATGATCTTCCATATGATCCAGATCATGCATATTCTTAACTTGACTGTTAATGAAACTGTTTAACCAAAACTTTTAATGTGAAACACTAATTGGAAGGTACCTTACCTTACACTGCAGCTTTACTCTACAACCTTGGGAAAGATTCTTGTTCACTGCAGAATGGGGAGCCAGACTTGTTGTCAGGAGTGTGTTTGGGTGTGAGACACAGCAGATTTCAGAAAAGAGGTCCCAAGAACATTGCTGTGCATTCTTGCCATCAAAACACAGTAGCTAGGAAATTTGTAACCCAGGTTCTTATATTGGGTGCCCACTAATTAAGAGTGGAGTTAAACAAGGAGAAAGTTCCCCATTGTGCTCCTCTCGTATCTAGAACTTGCATGATGGCTGCAGACTTATGTAAAAACTTGATGCTCTTTCTTACTGGTAATGGGCCCATGCATAATACTTCAGCATTTTAATGCATTATTATCCTTAATAGCAAATTCAGGAGTAAATGAGTGCACTGAGCATAAACTTTCAATGGGAAGATCAGATGGCAAGGGAGAGGATTGGTCACCTGCCGTCTTATGCTGATTCTAAAAAGAAAGTCGCTAGCATTCGTTTACTACAAGGCTTGTGCAGTCTACTTGTTTTCAGAGCTGTTAAGAGTATTCTTGGTCTTTTTTAGAGTTAAAAACAATTTGTCATGACATTTTCATTTGCTTTTCTTGGCAGAAAAGAAAATGTGTTGGCATGAAAAAGGAAATTGACGTGTGCATAGTTCGACGCATCAACAAGTTATACGAGGTAAAATACGTTTGAGTGTCTTTTGTTGCTTAATCTGCAAATGTTTTCCATTCTCTGTGCAAATAACATGTAATTAAACTGATTTTTTCTTGTTTTGTGAAAATGAAGATCATGTTTCGTTTCTAGAATCTTTGCTCAGTAATTCAGCAGTTGTGTTTTTTCATTGCAGCTTGCATGTTTACGATTTCCGGTAAGTTTTTTTGTATTTGTGAATTAATTCAAGGTTCCTAATAAGTCAAGACTCTTGTACAAAGTTACGTTCCTGTCAACTTTTGAATTGAATAAACATATATTGATTGATTGATTGATTCGGTTATGTCAAAATGAATGAAGTTGGGATTTCGGTAAAACACGTTTCACCGAAGATGCCTTTTGTTGTAGCAGAATTTCTAATTTACCAATATTTATATTTTTAGCTTTTTATTGTTATGTTATGCATCCGAGATATGTTATGATTTGTTGCATTTTTCCTGTTACAAGCAAAATTTCTTTGCTAACTGATGTAATATTTTCGTTCATAACGACATTTAACATCATATAGGTTAGCACAGATTTGGTTTTCCCTTTGAGCAGCGCTGTATAAATGTCCAGTTATATTGCAATGAAGCTGTTTCTTTCTTGTTCTAGGGAAGTCTTGAAGTATGGAAAGATCACATATCCTTCTGTCAGAAGCGGGTAAAATGTCTTATGCATCTTATCTTTGATTAATTGTGATTTAATCGTGAGGTAGCGATTATCGTTTTCGGGTATTGAAAACAAGTGCTGTAATGAAGAGTTGAAATAGTGCCTAAATTTGTTTGTCTTCTTGATTCCAAATAATGTGCAATCTGTGGCATTTCTAACCAGCTGTCAATGAGAAATTTTTTACTGGCATACTTAGTTTCTTATTGTTGTCAACGGAAGCATGGTTTGATTACAGAAAGAGCGTTCGTCCGTTGAGAAGATCTTCACCCAAGTGATGAGGTTACATCCGCATAACGAAGGTAAGAAATGGTTGTAAGCAATTTCCAACTCGCAATCTTCGTTTAAATCAGTTGTCTAGACCCAGCATTTTATACTGGACTTAGCACGACTCTGTCTTGGTTCCTAGCGAATGTTCAACCGTGCCTCAGGTGAAGATTTACTGGCTGCACAGTGCACACACTTTAAGTGCTTTAAATGAAATAAATCTAAATTATTGCTGCTAATTGTTTGCTGTCTTGACAAGGTAGTTTGTGTTTGTTTTCTTCTCAGTTTATGTTTTGTGTATAGTCTGTTTTATGTTCTGTTACTCATCGGCATAACTTTGTATTGTGACAGTGACTTTTGGAAGTCACCACTACTTTTTGTCCCTGTGCAGAAATATTTTTTGTGTGTGACATGAACAGCGCTATTTTGGTTTGAGGAGAGTTCATGCAACAACAGTTAAGGGTAGTTTGTTCTTGCATGCTTAACTATTGCAGTGTTGCTACTCAATGCCTCCACATTGGCTTTATGCCGGCGATTTACAAGTGACTGTTGTTTAGCTTTGTTGTGTGTTCTCAGTGTCGTTAACGTATGAACAGTCATGAAACAGAATGTAAACATGTTCTTGATAATTTGTTATCTGCAAGTGACCTTAAAGCATACTAAATTCATATGTAAGGGAGGGGAAGGGGAGGGACAGGAGGAGGGGGTTGGTCACCCCACTTTGTGGGTCAAAGTTACACCCTTGCTCTTACTATTTATACAGAGCGCACATGATGAGGCTCTCCTGCAGTGGCGCTATATAAATTTGCAATTATGGTGTGTACTGGCAACCTACGAACAATGCCTCTGGGAACTGTAACAAGTGCCATGTTAGATTATCGCTTTTGATGAAGGCAACTGCACGAATAGACCATTATATTGTATTGTAAAGTTGATGGGCGGCTTACAGTGGATGCTATTACTGAGCTCTTGGCTAAGTGTATTGATAAGACCCCTTTTCTGTTCGTTGGTAGATATGTGGATCCTTTGGGCAAAACACGAAATGACCGTCAACCATTCTCCGACAAACGCTCGCCAGTTGTTCCAACGAGCGCTTCGAAACAATCAGGAGAGCAAACGACTCTACTCAGAGGTCTTTAAAATTGCTCGTTTATTGACAGGTTTTTATCCAGGTGCACGGTTAGTGTGCTCGACTGTCAATGAAGAGCTGACAGTTCAAATCCCTGCCTGGGCAGAAATTTGGTTCGAGATTTTTAACCAACTCAGCTATATTGAGTACACTGACCGTTTTATTGTTGATAGGAAGATGAGACAGCGAGGGAGAGGTCTGGCCACCCACCTTCATATGCCAAGGCTGAGAAAATGAAGTTGATAATACTTCTTACCAATGGCTGCCTCAGGGCAAGCTTAGGGGACTGCTCTTCTTCTCTTCTTCTTTTATCCATTTCAGAAACTTGTTTGCAACTAATGAAATTTGGTTTCTGGCTGTCTTTGTAAACTGGAAACTTCTGCAAAAATTGGCATTTTTGCTTAGGCGTAAACATTTGCTAAATTTAGAATACTTTTTAATTAAATTGGTTATTTGGCTTAAATTGCCAACTTTAATTCTGCTTAAATTGCCAGCAGTTTAACTAAAGTTGTTGCTATTTCTTCATTACAGTACTTCAGAATGGAGCTTCTATATTGTGAAAGGGTAAGAGTATCGCATATATGTTCAATTTACATACTGAATAGATAATTTTGATTTCCTACAGGTATTAGAGAATAAAGTTTAAATATGCTTTTACTGTTATATCTGTTGCTTACCAAATTAGTAACTGATGTAAGGCCGTATAGCAGAGCATTTATCTTCTTTTTTTTATTTTGTGCACAGCGTGCATTGGACATTTGTTCACAAGTTCTATCTGGTGAATTATTGTAATAGCTCTTTAGAAGTTGTTAAATAAGGTTACACTATTTCCAGTTTGAATTTGGGTCTAGTGAAAGTACAAAAAAATTAATTAAAAGTATGAACTGCTTAGATATTTTACCGTGAGTGAACTGTTCAGATTTCTTGGACCATTTGCGTGTTTGTGACGAGAATTGTTCAGTATGAGAGTTTTGATTTTTATGTATACCTTATCTGCATCCTCTCTTCATTCTGGTAACTATTTTAAATCTGGTCTTTTGAATTTTGAGGTTTTTATTAGTCAGTTCTCTATTCTTTTCAGCTGAGAAAACGGCAAAAGATTCTTGATGTCGTTGAGCTGCAGGTGAGCTTAACTTTGAAATCCTAAGTTACACTTCTTGTAAAACTACTGTAGGTTGTGTATATCAGAATATTGTAATATGTAACTGTGCTTTAAGGGGTTCTTAAGCTATATATCTAAACGTGAAGCCACATGTATTTATATGAGATCTTAACCCATGGGGTGCTCGATAGTGTAGTGGTTAGCATGCTAGGCTGTCATTCGAGAGGTCAGGGGTTCAAAGCCCTGCTGGGGCCGAAATTTCAGTTGTAATGAGCACTCTGACCATACACTGTCAGCGGGAAGATGAAGGAGAGGACTGGCCACCCGTTCTCGTGTGCCGAGGCTAAGAAAACGAAGTCACTGACACTTCATACCCATGGCTTCCTTAGAGTTAGCTTCTTCTTAATCCATTTCAACCAAAAATTATGGTTTCGTAGTTTTCTTCTCTGTCAGAACTGAGCCAGATGAGCAAACTATTTCCACGAGGGGGGTCTGTCAAAATCTGCCCCAGATACATTACGTGACATGTATTACTGTTAGTGTTAAATGCATCACATTGCAAGCATTACATTGCATGTGTTACATTGCGTTTATTACATTGCATGTGTCATATTACATTTCATTTGCAGTCGCAGTCGACTATTCTGAAGGGAGAAGTTGCTATGGTTGTCTACAAAAGGGCAACAGAAATCTTTCCAGGTTAGAAGTCAATCACCTTATCACAAGTCGTAGCCATTCAAGAAGTATGATCTTTGCTCTGAGTTGATTTCGCATGGCCCAACGGTGCTTGAGAATTATTTGAAGTTGATTCAATAAAACTATTAATGTTTTACAAAGTTAACTGGCCTTTCCTGATCATTAGCGTCGGCATGCCCATGCAGCAAAATTTCCTGTAGCTCCTTGTTAGATACAGTTTTTTCTTCTCTTCTTGAAGGAGTGTATATATTTTTTGCGAGATAGCACCAGTCTTGTATGTTGCCTCCTCTGAGTGTTGTAATTGGATCACATAACGCCTGCATATCATTAGCAATCTGCCACCAAACATACGATCACTAGCATCTTCAACCATTCAGGAAACGTTTTCTGCTCAACTTAAGACACATTTGTTCAGTGTTTCCTAGGCAACTGTGCTGGAATGCCCTTGTGAGTTACTTCGAGGGCGCTATACAAGTACTGTCATACATACATACATACATACATGCATCCAAGGTTTCATTGTTGGATACTGTGGAATGGAGTTGCTGATTGTGCTCATTTTCTTTTAGATGACGTTGAATTTTGTTTGACCTGCATGAAAATCTGTCGGCCGTACGACTTCTCATCCTGGATTGTCGATTACATCTACAATGAGTCTGTTCCTTCTCATCATTTCCGTTCTTACAAAATACAGTTTTTACTGTAGTTAAATGAAAACAGTTTTGTCGTTAATAAATGGAATGCTGTTACCATCTGATATAATTATTTCTGGTTTTAGAATCTCAAACTAACTCCAGTATTATTGTATTGCTAGGTTTAAATTGTAATTAGTTAATTACTGGATGATAAGGTTAAATTAATTTTCAGTACTGAATGAATTAAAATTAATTAAGTAGGCCTACATGTATTAGTATTTACTGGATACATGAGCATTGAGCAGTTTGTAATAGGTAGGATTTAAATTTTTTAGGTATAATTAATTGCAATATAGCTATTAGAAAGTTAAGCTGAACGTATTTATGGCATTTTAAGGCACAAACCATTCGTGACTTTGAAACTTAGTAACAAAATAAATAGAACTTAAATATTAAAATAAAATATTAAAAAGTTTCATGAATAATGAAATCCTTATGAATTTTTAGCATTAGCCAGAGATTTAATGCCAACGAAGTTGCCATGGCAGCAGTTGCCAAGCAACCGTTATCAGACAAAGACGGTGAAGAGTTTGGAGCCAAGGAGTTTGCAGGTAATTTCTCTTAGATATACCTCTTTACTTACATATGTACATATATACTTACATGCTTATGTACAAACGTGCGTACATAGAGACATACAACTTTGAACGTTCGATGCAAGTGCTATTTTGAAACTGCATTTGTACTTTAAATGCTGTGGATTACAAAGTAATTCAGCAATGTTTTTTATTCATTTCAGCCGCAGTGAAAGAAACTTGTGAACGATTCGAAGAGGCTTTGAAAAAGGTTCCAACAGGTAAGCAGCATTTATTACTATTAAATGTATCTTTTTATTTATATTTTATCTCTGTTTATTTCATTGTGTATCTGTTTCGTAACTACATGTCTTTGCGCTATTACTTATTTATTGTATTGTGGTGGTTTGCAAATTTACAATGATAAATCAATTATATTAATGGGAAGATTCTATTAAAAAATCAAACAAGAGGAATCACATGGTACAAAAAAAATGCACTTTGTAAGATTTTCTCTGTATGTGATTTAAAGGTTTAAAATTTTTCATAGAACAAGAATTAATAGTTTTAATAATTTTAGTAGAATTTCATGTCTTCAGGATTTACTTGTGTTTTTTAGATAAAATGTGGGAAATGTACGTAAACGCTTGTGTGGAAATGGCAAAACTTTCGCCTACGTTGGTGTTGTCCAACTGGGTTTGTATTCTTTCTTCATGCGTATATAGTTATTGTGGAGAGGTGCTATATAAATGCTCTGGATGATGGAATGTGTTTGCATCATTCGATACTCAGCTGCTCCTGTTTAACACTGAGCACGGTCCGTTCAGTAGCGCTCTGGGTGTGTACTCCAACGATTGTGGGTTCATACCTGCTGAGGTGGCTCTGTGTAATGATCATGGGAACGTTGTGTGCACTTGCTTGTCTTGTGCCTCAGGTTCTGAGTTTCTGATCTAATGAAAGTAAAAGTTGCAATAAATGGCTGCCTTTTCCCCAGTGCATTGAATTTATGATTTTGGTCTGGGTATGCCTACTTGCGGGAGCTTTGTTGCCCCTCCTGACCAATCACAGCAAACTAAGTGTAAGCATTTTACAAGTTAGAGCAATGCAGATTTCTCATGTACCGGTGTACAGTCACGCCACCTGTCGACAGAAACCCGTTGCTTGGCTCTACCTGCATGCGTTGGCCCACCACTGGGGACTCTTCTACTTTACTGTGCATGTTTTTGTTGGCTGATATATTACTCTAGTTCTAAATGACTCTTCTAGTTTATTCTGCATTGTTTTGCTAACTGATGTAATACTCTAGTTCAAAATGACGTTTAGCATCATGTAGGCGTGCACAGAAAGCACCTCCTGCCGTGTTTTGCTCTTTGAGTGGCGCTATATAAATGTTAAGTTACCAGTCTTCATCAACATGTCCACCTGAAAACAGTTTCAACGTTTCTTATTATTAATTATTATTATTATTATTATTAACACTAATAATATTACAATGACTACAGTTGCTTTGGTCGTTTACTGTTCAGTTTTAAATTTGCTTTTTGTTTTGTGTTTTTAGGCAGTTGAGCACATGATGAAAATATTCCTTAGGGCGGTCGAAGAAGACAAAGTGACCGAGAACATGAGCCTTATCTGGGTGAGAAGGAGAATTGATACGCCTTTGTTCAACTGCAGTCTTTTTCAGTAGCTCGTTGGGTCTATAAGCCAACGATGGTGGGCTTGAGCCTACTGAGCGGACTCTGTGTAACAATAATAATAATAATAATTATATTCTTTATTATTTCAAACCGACAGACGCAGTAAGATTACATTGAAACATGAAAGTACAATCAAGATCTTAATTAAACACACGGTTTGGCAGCCATGCAAGGCGCCGCCCTAGAGGGGGGTTATGGGAGTCGATCCGCGTACCTTATGCTCTCCTGGCCATGAGTGTTACCACTACTCTATCCCTCCTCCCCAAACCTGGACAAGTTGTTGGCGCAGACTCATGTGGGACTCTACACAATCGGTTACAGCGCTCACTGGGGTCTGCTGTCCCTGGCAGCTGGACTTGGATCTCCACTGGTCATCTCTGGACAGTCCCTCTGACATGATGCAGCACTCGTGAATAAGCTGGTGCCCTGCACTTGGCTTTTGATTAGCACTTTAGAAATTCGGAGATTACGATCGTCTTGTAACGCAGAGTATGGGTTGAAGCCTTCTTTCCTGAAACGGTTACTGTGTAGGGAGCTTGAGCAAAAACTTCACTCACAGTTGCTCAGCAACATCGATTGATGCTCGGTCATTAGATAATAGCACTTAATAAATGCATAATAGTAGTAAAGATAATAATAACAACTCGTCTCATTTCTCAGATTTAGATTTACTGATGTTGAATGGGTAATTAGTGTTAATGATAATAATAATAATTAATAATAAGAAATGTTGAAACTGTTTTCAGGTGGACATGTTGATGAAGACTGGTCAGGTGTCGTGGGGTCTCGAGGTTCTTCCACTGCTGACGCACAGATTCCGTCATTCCACGGCTCTTTGGATTCGGCAGCTGGAGTTACAGATTCTGTGTGAAGTCGATGCCGACACCATTCTTGCTTGCTTGAAGGAAGCCTTGAAATATCTAGGAAAGGTAGCTTTCAAACTTTTGCATTTCTGTTGAGTCGTTTTTAGATTATATATAAGACTACATTCTAAGGAATAGAGGTGGAATACAAATTATTTGTTTAACTGTCTAAGCGAAATGTAAATAGATGAAGTTGAAATGTTTTGTTTTAGAAGAGTGAATGTGTTGCTTTGTGGAGGATGGTCATCGACTGGTGCTTAGTGTCGAGTTCCGATAAGGTCGTTGAGTTGTTTGAGGTGAGTGTACAGTGTAAATTGCTTCAGACTATGTAGTTTCATTGTAAACAAAGATAACTCCGGAACCTTCTTCGGCTTTTCTAGACAGGCCTGAAATGATCTTTTCGATGTTGGAGCGGTGGTGGAGAGTAGCGTAGGTGGTGGCTGAACTGGCATCAAGTTCAAAATGAATTCCTGGATCTAGAAATTTATTAAATGTTTGAATTCTTTAACTGTTGAATCTTTGGCCACTGATAAATGCACCAGATGTGGCGGTGTGTAAACAAGCTTGCCAGGAAGTATTGAGCTAACTTAGCAATGGTGGATTTGGCAACAAGGTGATCTGTTCGATAGCGCTTTGGGTCCAACGATTGTGAGTTCACACCAGCTGAGTAGATTCCGTATAACGACCCTGGGTGAGTTGTTGCTGCACACCTGTCTCATGCTTCACATTTGGATTGCCGCACCTTGAATGCATCTGTAAGAAGTACACTAAATAATGTGCTGTGTTCTGTCTAACTCGGCTCAGGTTACATTATCTTCTATGTTCAGACACATCGGTTTTGGCAGCCGAGTTCACAGGCCATGAGCCTCTGTTGTTAAGATTACTCTGTTTGTGTTTTAGGAAGGCATTGCCAGTGGGCCAAGAGAGAACAGAATGTTCCTTAAGGAGTACTACATGGACTGGGCTGCTCAACATCTCGCCATCAAATCGATACGCAGGCTTTACAAAAGGTCTGGCATTAACCGAATGCATCCAGTTTGTTTTTTACAGTGCAACTGTATTTGTTATTGCCCTCCTGCCAAAGCTCAGAAGTGCACACATGACCATTCGATAGACCATTGATGGTGCCGAGCAATTGCGAGTGAAGGACTTGCTCAACAACCTTATACATTGACCACCAGAGTGAAGCCTTGAACCTGTGCTCTCCGCGTTACAGGATGAGCGCTCCATCCATTCGGCTACCATGCCCCACTGGAGTCTTGTAATTTTCGTGTATACATGTACTGTTTGCTATATTAAGTATCTTCATATGTGTATACTAAGTGTTTCATACTATTAACACAGTGGAGCTAGTCATTTGTGAATTTTTCTGTGGAATCTTTGAATCCATTTTTTTAAATTAAATTTGCTGTAAATTTGGTTGTCAGTCTTTTTTAAGTCGCTTGGTATTTGTGTGAACTTTCTTTCAGGCTGTCGGCTGCTCCTTTGTCGCTCGGGCTTTTACACAAATATGTTAGCTGTGAATTGTCACAAGTAAGTTTCATAGTTTTCTTTGTAAAATTACCTGGATTCAAATACGAATTATTAGTCATGCATTTTAGGTAAATGTAAATGTCACCAGTAGCAGGGTTTCTTGAATACAGAGTGTTTGATGATGTGGAGATATCATTTGATCTGCATACATACCGGTACTGTTGCATATAACTTAGCTTGGCATTTGCCATTCAGCGTACCTTCTATCAAACCTGTTTAGATCAGGTCAACAGTGACGTGTGAAATGTTCAAGGTGATAAAATATTAATAATAATAGCAGTAGTACTAATGACGATTTACATGGTGCTATAACATGATGAAGGCTGAAATGAGAGCGCTGTACGTGGTTAAAAAATCACATAAGTTGCATAATATTTTAAAAAGGTTGCGAGTCTAGACTTGAATGTGTGCAGAGGTGATGCATTCTTTAGTTGGTCGGGAAGATGGTTCCATACAGTTGGTCGAGCAAAACAGTTGGTTGTGACTTTGGCATGTTGCAGAAACCATGACAGACTAAACGCTGTTTTGTTTACTTCCATGTCCTTGCTTCTTATAGTTTTCTATTGTATTTTAAGCGGCAGTTTATCTTATCTGAATATGCCATTTGTCTAACAGCCCAGTCCGAGCATGAAAAAAGTTCGTAGAGCGTTCGACCATGCTGTGATGGAATTCGGTACTTCAGATATAGGTAAACACTCTTGGATTTAATTCTCAAAATCGCTGCCACTCTTGATGCATCTCTGATACAGGAGAGGTTCTCTTGTGCTTCTCAATCAAGCCGTGTCTGAAGATCTATGCAAATCTTTTTCTATGAACGTACTTTGTTTCTTATTCACCTACGTGCCTGTTTTAACCATATAAATTTTGACATTTTATTTCAACGATGAGCTTTCAGTAAGTGGGTACGAATTACAATAGGCCTATTCTTTTGCATATAAAATTTGGACATTATATTAATATAAAATGTGGACATTACATTAATATAAAATTTGGACATGATGTTAGATTATAATTTGGACATTATATTTTAAAGATAATGAATTTGAAGTGACTGAAATGTTCCACAAAACCTTCAGCTCCTTCATATTGGCTCCTTGCGTTCAATCAAATACCTTCACTTGAACTGTTTTGGATTTTCAGACATCTGGCTAAAGTACCTGGACTTGGAGAGGAAACATCCGCTTGGAAATCCAGCCGCTGTTGGCGTTCTGTACGACAAAGCGAAAAGAACTCTCAAAGAGCCACTGGCTCAGGCGTTCATTGAGCAATCTATTTTTGACAGTTAAGAGTGCTTTTCACCTCCTAAGTCATTGACTTTTGCATTACCAATAACTCTGGAACAGAGTGAACCAAGAATTTTAGGACAAATGTAAAAGATTTTCATCAACGGTTTAATATGAGTTGTTGAACAGAGAGAAGAGAACATGGTGTGGAAAACTTTTAATGATTCTCTGCTCCAGTGGGTGTTTGAATCATCTTGAGGAAAAAGCTGTTCATCACTGCATATAAAAAATTATTATTATGCATTTACAAGCACACTATCTAATGACCAAACATCCTTCAATGGCGCTGAGCAGTCATGAGTGAAGGACCTGAGGACTTGAGGTCCCTACATGCAATCGTCTCAAGGGTGGCCTGAACCCATACTCGCCATGTTACAAGCTCTAACCAATGGGCTACCTTGTCACAAATAATAACAAATCTGATCAGGCAAGCAATTAGAATTGTAAAAGAACTTGTGTATTAAGGACTTGTTCAAGGTCCTTGTACACCATCTTAGAGGAGCCCGACACAATAATAGAGCCCAACATCCCTTGCTTTCCACAGATTACCAGCACTTTACCAGACATGTAGCAGGTCAAGTAAATAAACTGGCCACTCACCGTTAAGACCCACCAAATATTAACGGGTATTGCCACACCATGACTCCAACAGCAAAATTATATACGCTGACCAAAATCACATCCATTATGACCCACCAAATGTTTGTGTTGCCAACAACCAGGCCCTGCATGAAGCCAACATAAACGAGTTTGATCACAAACTCAGATTTGCCAATTTAGAATCAGTCTCAGTATTACACATGGAATTGAACGATAAGATGTCTTCCTGAAACAACTGAAAATACGGGCCACAAAAAATAAAGCTAATAATACTTCCAAGCCATTTTGACCCGTCCCTGCGAATCAGTTCACTTAGAAGAACCAGTGAGTAGTTTCGCGCGGTACAACCGTAACAGGGACCTTCGTGTGGTGAACAACGTACTCGCTGACGCTGCCAAGGATCGTTCGACGCACGATACCATATCCCCTCGTTCCCATCACAATGTGGGTTGCCTTCAGGTTTTCAGCTGTAGAAATGACCACTTCTCCTGGCTTGCCCATCTGTGCATGCACCCCACCTTTGATCTGGCACAAATAAATACAGCACTATCATCTTTTTGTATAGATGAGAACGAATGTGGTTTGCTGTCATCTTACAGCACTGTTATTATCTAACAACATTGTTAGCTTACAGCACAGTTATCTTACAAGGCTGTTATGTTACATGACTTGTCATCTTACAGCTCTGTTATCATCTTGCCCTGTTGAACAGTTTATCTTAAAATGCAACAAGCGCTTTCGAACCACACAAACACATTCCAATCTTTCTTAACCTATTTGTTACCACAAGGGTTGATAAGCATGATTCTGTGGTACAGCAAGCCACTCGAATCATCACTAAATATACTTACTTACTTGTTAAAAAATGAAAAGACTACTTTGTGAATACCAGCTACAGTGCAGACCTGTTAAGATGAAGTCATTGAGGACACACCATCCGACACGGCACGTAAACCGGACCGCGGGTAAAATGGACAGAAATCCATTTTACTCGTCACACTAACTCGGTTCGCACTTTTTCTCCCTCCGTTACCTCTCTTCCTCCTCCCTCCGTTTCCTCTCCTTCCCTCTGTTTCCTCTCCCTCCCTCAGCTACCTCCCTTCCTCTCTGTTCTCCTGTTTACCTATGGTACCTCATCCTCCCTGATGATGATGATGATGCTCTATAATTGTTTTAAGGCCTTGCTCTGAGAAAATAACAATGGGCATTGTTTCTTCTGGTACAAAAAGTGGGGGTATGGGTTCTCATAACTCCCACTCCCCCAAAAATTACGCCCGTGTTAGTACTCACTCCAAGTTCTTTGAGGCGTCTTTCATACTTGGCAACAAGGTCGAGGCCAGACTTCTTCGTTTTTTCCAGCTGCTCCACGAATGCCTCGGCTGTCAGAGCAAAAAAAAGCCTTCCTTGCAACAGTTACTATGACTGTTAACAGAAATATTTATTTTGTTTCCAGCATTGTCGATGTGTGATTGTACGAATGATGTGTGATTGTATGACCGAAGTGTGATGGATGTGTGATTGTACGACTGATGTGATTGTACAACCAACAAGTCCCAACAATTCTTTGTTCAGTACGAACCTGAAGTCATTTTGATTTTAACCCTTTCAACTGGCTCGTGCACCATAGACTAATAATCGTTGCAATCACACATTAACTCTCCATTTCTGTAATTGTAATTAGTAACTTCTACTGTGCCGGTGTGTAATGCACAAGGCATCAACTAATGGCACCCCAAAACCAAGCCATAATCAGTTCAGTATCTATGAGACCAGTCTGCTATGACAGAGAGGCACCTTATGGTCATGGACGTCCGGAGGAGGGGGGGGGCAAGGGATATTTGCCCCTGGATTGTGAAAATATTTTACAAAAAAATCTAGATTCATTATTATAACTAGATATTACTAAGAACATTATTCGTTATAACTCACGTGTTATGGCATAATCAGGATAATGTTCACCACCTGGATGCTCAATTTCTTGGCAGTGAACTATGTGGACCGTGTTGTTTGGTTTGTGAACTCTCTGGCAGTACCCTTCAACAACAGTAAACACTTCATAAATAGCCAATACTCCTTCAACAACAGTAAACACTTCATAAATAGCCAATACTCCTTCAACAACAGTAAACACTTCATAAATAGCCCATACTCTGTGGGGTATGGTGGCCGAACAAATGGAGCACTCGGCCTGTAATGCAGAGTACGGGTGCTCACTGTGTAAGGATCTTGAGCAAGTCCTGCACTCACAGCTGCTCAACACCTTCGATGTTCTGTCATATGGTCCTGCGTGGACTTCTGAACTTTGAACAGAAGACTGAATCAAATACAGTTGTAATGTATTGTATCAAATACAGTTGTAATGTATTGTATCAAATACAGTTGTAATGTATTGTATCAAATACAGTTGTAATGTATTGTATCAAATACAGTTGTAATGTATTGTATCAAATACAGTTGTAATGTATTGTATCAAATACAGTTGTAATGTATTGTATCAAATACAGTTGTAATGTATTGTATCAAATACAGTTGACAGGTATTCACAATAACAAACCAGTGCTATCCTTGGGCAAATCTGCCAAGCCCCAACTGTAAAAAGTAAACTGACCGAACCACAGCAACTGCTATTTAATCCAACTTTATAAGTACAATTCCTTTAACACTCTGGTTAACAATCCAGTTAGCAATTCATTTTGCAATTCACTTCCAGTGACATTCACCATCAATGCATGGATTCACGCAGCTGTAAAACAATGTTCTGATTATTGCATTTTTACGGTATTCTTGATTAACTGTTGATATTTCACTATGGCTGCTTGGTTGCACATTAAACCCAATTGTAAAACTCAAAATTTCTAAAGCATTACTTGAAAGCCAAGTGTAGGGTACCAGACTGTTTGAACGAGTGCTAGGTCAAGTCAGAGGGTTGTCCAGCTATACCACATGAAGTGTAACATACAATTGCAGGGAGACCAGAGATTGAGACGAATCTTGAGGAAATGAGACACAGGAGAGGTAGCACAGGGTTGTATAATACAACCCTGTGCTACCTCTCCTGTGTCTAAGCGATGTAATCGTAATCTTGAGATTTCTACAGCAGAAAGCCAAGTCACGGGAAACAGCTTATTTACAAGTACTAAGTCAAAACAAAATTGATAGACAGGTAGAATCAGGGTGAGAATTGTCGGGGGTTGGGGGGGTTCAACCCCCCTAGTCTTTCTTAGGACCCCATAGTAAAGTCTTAATTGCACACCCAAACTCCACATGAATCACGGTCTAACCCCCCCCCCCAGTCTTTTTTCTACAATTCTCATACTGGGTAGAATCAAAGTCGGTTCCAGGTCATGATCCTAATGGGTCATACAAGCAGACGGTTAAAGTGGATGGTGTCTAGAATTGAAGCGGTAACAGAGGAACCAGGATAGGTTTAGTGAAAAAAGAGTGAACATTCAAGTTTCGAGTGAAAGACCTGTGGATATAGCAAGAGGTGTGGTTTTCTAAAAAGACAGAAGATTGAATGGATCTGCTGAGGTAAACTTCATTCCTCGGTGAAGACTAGGGTGACCTAGGAGGTAACTTAAGGTAACTGCTACTCGCGCGGTCAGACAATAGAGTTTTTGATACCCTACCCCTAGTACCCAAAGGTAATAACCGGTTTTTGACACCCTGCCTACCGATTAGGGTGCTTGTAAATACGCACCTTCCACATCAAGCGTGAATGTCATCTAGACTTGCTAGCAATCCGTAAACAACTGAACATTTACATAGCGCCTCTGCAATAGCTATCAGGCTTCTTGAACCGATCAAAACACGTCTGCATAGTTCTAGGTACATTTTAAGGAGTTGCGTGATAATGGAGCTATATAATCACATTACTACATTACATCGGGATGCAACAATAACAGGTTACAGAGTCGAACATGCGATCGAACCAGGCATGACCTTTGAACCGACCTCGAAAATAAACGCACATTCTAACTCCGAAAATAGATTTCATTTGAAACTTACACTCAAACGCCGCCTCTGACTGCTGACTTCTATCCACGGGAATAACGACGACATCCGCTCGACCCCCACTGTCCGTCGAGGGTGCCTGCCCTCCCTTGGTTTCTACCGATCCAGACAAACTACCTCCCATTGTCTCACGCGTTTACATTCTATATAAGACGCACGTGCCAAGGTCCTGGGACAAGGAATCTGTTTATTACAGAGAATGGTAAGTCGTTAAAATAATTGTATATTCGGTTGTTTCCTTACCCACAGATGTCGCCCCACTTAGATTCGTAAGCCTGGTATTAAATATGATTGTAAACTTGTAATTGTAATCGTAATCTCCAGACCTCTTAAGCGCCACTCGAAAGCCAAGAGCAGGGCACCAGCTTATTCACGAGCGCTGCGGCAAGTCAGAGGATGTTTTCCAAAGAGTAGTTCAAAGGAAGTCCAAGTCCGTTTTCCAGAGGGCCCAGATCAAGTAACTCTCAATAGGCAATATTTTACTCTGAATGTGTATTCCTTGATTCTCCTTCATAGATATAATTAACTGAATGCAGTTGCTAAGTAAAAAAGAGACGCTCTGCCTCCTCTCTTTGGTCTTTCTCTGGCAACCGTACTAGGACCTCCACTGGACATCGATTTCTGGACAACTCCTCCGATACAACGCAGCGCTTGTGAACAAGCTGGTGCCCTGCGCTTAGCTATAGAGTAGTGCTTCAGAAATTTGGAGTTTACGATTACTATTACGACATTTTCCTGGCCGCCAGAGGGCCGTCCTCACACGACATTTTAAAGTTCAGTTCTTGTAGTCCTGGTATTACGACGATTGGCACCAAGAATTAGGACCACGCGAACTTCTATTCGATCAGAGATATGATACATTTTGGGAATTATTAATTTAATAATTTGACAGCAGATTATTAGCCTTATGACAAATTAGTCATCAGTTAGCACGACAGAAAATTAGCAAACTGACTTTTCAGCTCTTATTATCCAGCAAGTAATATAATCAGCCTGACAGCAGATTATTAGCTCAGATGGGAAACCTAGCCGTTGTTGAGGGTGATGTTGGAATTGGAATTATAGTTTTAGCCTGGGAAAATGAGGACGGGTGCAAGTCTTTTTCATCGCCATGTCAATCAATCAATCAATCAATCAATCAATCAATCAATCAATCAACCAATCAATCAAATTCGTTTATTCAAACATTAAGTTGACACAGACGCAACTTAGACAAATTAGACTAAAAAAGACAAATTCTAGGGCCAAGAGCACAGGGTTTTATGCATGAAATTGTCAGTGAGCATTCTTATAAAGGATGCGTGAAATGTAGTGGCAGTGTACGGTCAGCGCAGTCACTGTACAAGTTCTTCAGGACACCATTACAGGATTGTAGCCTACCTCTTACCTACAACGCCCTTCAAGACCTCTCAATGCTCGCCAGTCAGTCACCGCTCTCTTCCTCCCTTCCTCCGTCTCCTCTCTTCCTCCAACCCTCCATTTCCTCTCTTCCTCCAACCCTCCATTTCCTCTCTTCCTCCAACCCTCCGTTCCCTCTCTTCCTCCAACCCTCCATTTTCTCTCTTCCTCCAACCCTCCATTTCCTCTCTTCCTCCAACCCTCCATTTTCTCTCTTCCTCCAACCCTCCATTTTCTCTCTTCCTCCAACCCTCCATTTCCTCTCTTCCTCCAACCCTCCATTTTCTCTCTTCCTCCAACCCTCCATTTCCTCTTTTCCTCCAACCCTCCATTTCCTCTCTTCCTCCAACCCTCCGTTCCCTCTCTTCCTCCAACCCTCCATTTCCTCTCTTCCTCCAACCCTCCATTTCCTCTCTTCCTCCAACCCTCCATTTCCTCTCTTCCTCCAACCCTCCGTTTCCTCTCTTCCTCCAACCCTCCATTTCCTCTCTTCCTCCAACCCTCCATTTCCTCTCTTCCTCCAACCCTCCATTTCCTCTCTTCCTCCAACCCTCCATTTCCTCTCTTCCTCCAACCCTCCGTTTCCTCTCTTCCTTCAACCCTCCATTTCCTCTCTTCCTCCAACCCTCCATTTCCTCTCTTCCTCCAACCCTCCATTTCCTCTCTTCCTCCAACCCTTCGTTCCCTCTCTTCCTCCAACCCTTCGTTCCCTCTCTTCCTCCAACCCTCCCTTTCCTCTCTTCCTCCAACCCTCTATTTCCTCTCTTCCTCCAACCCTCCATTTCCTCTCTTCCTCCAACCCTCCATTTCCTCTCTTCCTCCAACCCTCCATTTCCTCTCTTCCTCCAACCCTCCATTTCCTCTCTTCCTCCAACCCTTCGTTCCCTCTCTTCCTCCAACCCTTCGTTCCCTCTCTTCCTCCAACCCTCCCTTTCCTCTCTTCCTCCAACCTTCCATTTCCTCTCTTCCTCCAACCCTCCGTTTCCTCTCTTCCTCCAACCCTCCATTTCCTCTCTTCCTCCAACCCTCCATTTCCTCTCTTCCTCCAACCCTCCGTTTCCTCTCTTCCTCCAACCCTCCGTTCGCTCTCTTCCTCCAACCCTCCGTTTCCTCTCTTCCTCCAACCCTTCGTTCCCTCTCTTCCTCCAACCCTCCCTTTCCTCTCTTCCTCCAACCCTCCATTTCCTCTCTTCCTCCAACCCTCCGTTTCCTCTCTTCCTCCAACCCTCCATTTCCTCTCTTCCTCCAACCCTCCATTTCCTCTCTTCCTCAAACCATCCATTTCCTCTCTTCCTCCAACCCTCCGTTTCCTCTCTTCCTCCAACCCTCCATTTCCTCTCTTCCTCCAACCCTCTATTTCCTCTCTTCCTCCAACCCTCCATTTCCTCTCTTCCTCCAACCCTCCATTTCCTCTCTTCCTCCCGCCCTCCATTTTCGCTCTTCCTCCAACGCTCCATTTCCTCTCTTCCTCCAACCCTCCATTTCCTCTCTTCCTCCAACCCTCCATTTCCTCTCTTCCTCCAACTCTCCATTTCCTCTCTTCCTCAAACCCTCCATTTCCTCTCTTCCTCCAACCCTCCGTTTCCTCTCTTCCTCCAACCCTCCATTCCCTCTCTTCCTCCAACCCTCCGTTCCCTCTCTTCCTCCTACCCTCCATTTCCTCTCTTCCTCCAACCCTTCATTTCCTCTCTTCCTCCAACCCTCCATTTCCTCTCTTCCTCCAACCCTCCGTTCCCTCTCTTCCTCCAACCCTCCATTTCCTCTCTTCCTCCTACCCTCCATTTCCTCTCTTCCTCCAACCCTCCATTTCCTCTCTTCCTCCAACCCTCCATTTCCTCTCTTCCTCCAACCCTCCGTTTCCTCTCTTCCTCCAACCCTCCCTTCCTCTCTTCCTCCAACCCTCCGTTCGCTCTCTTCCTCCAACCCTCCGTTTCCTCTCTTCCTCCAACCCTCCATTTCCTCTCCTCCTCCAACCCTCCGTTCTCTCTCTTCCTCCAACCCTCCATTTCCTCTCTTCCTCCAACCCTCCGTTTCCTCTCTTCCTCCAACCCTCCGTTCCCTCTCTTCCTCCAACCCTCCATTTCCTCTCCCTCCTACCCTCCATTTCCTCTCTTCCTCCAACCCTCCATTTCCTCTCTTCCTCCAACCCTCCATTTCCTCTCTTCCTCCCGCCCTCCATTTTCGCGCTTCCTCCAACGCTCCATTTCCTCTCTTCCTCCAACCCTCCATTTCCTCTCTTCCTCCAACCCTCCATTTCCTCTCTTCCTCCAACTCTCCATTTCCTCTCTTCCTCAAACCCTCCATTTCCTCTCTTCCTCCAACCCTCCGTTTCCTCTCTTCCTCCAACCCTCCATTCCCTCTCTTCCTCCAACCCTCCGTTCCCTCTCTTCCTCCTACCCTCCATTTCCTCTCTTCCTCCAACCCTTCATTTCCTCTCTTCCTCCAACCCTCCATTTCCTCTCTTCCTCCAACCCTCCGTTCCCTCTCTTCCTCCAACCCTCTATTTCCTCTCTTCCTCCAACCCTCCATTTCCTCTCTTCCTCCAACCCTCCATTTCCTCTTTTCCTCCAACCCTCCATTTCCTCTCTTCCTCCAACCCTCCGTTCCCTCTCTTCCTCCAACCCTCCATTTCCTCTCTTCCTCCAACCCTCCATTTCCTCTCTTCCTCCAACCCTCCATTTCCTCTCTTCCTCCAACCCTCCGTTTCCTCTCTTCCTCCAACCCTCCATTTCCTCTCTTCCTCCAACCCTCCATTTCCTCTCTTCCTCCAACCCTCCATTTCCTCTCTTCCTCCAACCCTCCATTTCCTCTCTTCCTCCAACCCTCCGTTTCCTCTCTTCCTCCAACCCTCCATTTCCTCTCTTCCTCCAACCCTCCATTTCCTCTCTTCCTCCAACCCTCCATTTCCTCTCTTCCTCCAACCCTCCATTTCCTCTCTTCCTCCAACCCTCCGTTTCCTCTCTTCCTTCAACCCTCCATTTCCTCTCTTCCTCCAACCCTCCATTTCCTCTCTTCCTCCAACCCTCCATTTCCTCTCTTCCTCCAACCCTTCGTTCCCTCTCTTCCTCCAACCCTTCGTTCCCTCTCTTCCTCCAACCCTCCCTTTCCTCTCTTCCTCCAACCCTCCGTTTCCTCTCTTCCTCCAACCCTCCCTTCCTCTCTTCCTCCAACCCTCCGTTCGCTCTCTTCCTCCAACCCTCCGTTTCCTCTCTTCCTCCAACCCTCCATTTCCTCTCCTCCTCCAACCCTCCGTTCTCTCTCTTCCTCCAACCCTCCATTTCCTCTCTTCCTCCAACCCTCCGTTTCCTCTCTTCCTCCAACCCTCCGTTCCCTCTCTTCCTCCAACCCTCCGTTCCCTCTCTTCCTCCTACCCTCCATTTCCTCTCTTCCTCCAACCCTCCATTTCCTCTCTTCCTCCAACCCTCCGTTTCCTCTCTTCCTCCAACCCTCCCTTCCTCTCTTCCTCCAACCCTCCGTTCGCTCTCTTCCTCCAACCCTCCGTTTCCTCTCTTCCTCCAACCCTCCGTTCTCTCTCTTCCTCCAACCCTCCATTTCCTCTCCTCCTCCAACCCTCCGTTCCCTCTCTTCCTCCAACCCTCCATTTCCTCTCTTCCTCCAACCCTCCATTCGCTCTCTTCCTCCAACCCTCCATTGAACTGCTTTAAATTCACCCGAGGCCAATTAACATTAAGAATGAAAACTGCGTAGACAGTGTAACGTGAACAGTGTAGCGTGTACACTATAGTGTGTACAGTGTATTGTGTAGAGGCCACAAGGCTTGTAAAGAGACATTGAGAGAGACAGACTGCTGCAGAGACAGAGCGAGAGAAAACAGAAGAAGACGAACAAGGCAGATTGCAGGAGATATTATTTCAGGTATTTCTTAGCTCTGGAGCTGAAAGATACACCGTTAAAGTGTATGCAGTGGCTCTGCGCCTGAAATGGGAGAATCTGGCTCGTGTACAACTGGTTGTGGGTCGACCAGGGTCAAATACTCCGGCTGTCAGACACATCAGGGTGACATAGTATAGACCAAAGATATTACTAGGTGAGGAGACACCACACTTACATACGTCTGTGGCCCTGTGCATCATGTATCATGTAGCATCCGTCATATATACAGGCTAGTTCAGACTGCAGAGAAGCCGAGACATGCACAGAAAAAGTACATGACATTTCTTTAGTTAATAGCTTGGGACCCTTGGAAACAGTAAATATGAGGGCCGCAGAGGCTTCCTTGTTCCTTAATAAAGTAAATAAGTAAGTTTTATTAAGCATTTTTAATTTTTGATATTTTGAATGGTCAAAAATGTACGCATATGGAAGTACTTATACTTAGCCAAAATGGATGAATGATGTCGGACTGAATGTTCTTGGACAAAGATAGGTGTAGAACACGAGGGGTGGACTAGAGGATAATATTAAATATAATAATAAATATTAATAATAAATATGTAATAATAATAAAACGATATATATATATATATATATGTATACCTAAGATTCCGATTTACTGACCTTTTGCGCTTAACATATGCTTTCGATAAATGAATAAATACATAAATAAGTAAATAAAACATTCCCATGATAAGGGACCAAACACATGTATCCCTGGCATCATGCCCATATTGTATTGTATTGTATTTGGATATTTATAAAGAGCTTCTAGCGGGAGAGCCATTCAGAAGCGCTCCCAGTGCGAGAGACCCCAAGAGAAAAAGCACGTTTTAAGAAAGGTAAGAGGAAGAGACATTACCTGAGAGAATAGAAGAACGAACGGAGGAAGCTCATTCCAAAGAGCAGGGCCAATGGAGGCAAAAGACCTAGATTGAGCCAGAGAAGTCCTGACACGGGGAACGAGGAGGTCCAAACGGTCAGATGAACGAAGAGGACAAAGAGAAGCAGCAGCAGAGTGAGGGCGATGAATTAAGTCACATAAATATTTTGGAGTGAAACCAAGTTGATATGGGACACATATAGTCGACACCCATATATTCCCAACTGTTTATGGGCATCTCACTCCATCTCCAGTGTTTGTGAATATGCTAGTGCCCTGCTATCAAGTGGCGCTATAGAAATTTAGAGTTTACGCTTACGACTACCCTGCCCGAATTCACAGACTGGCTAAGCAAGAGAGAGGAGAGGTCCTTGGTCTCATTCAATGTGCTGTTGTTTTCAATGTGGCAGTTCTTTCTGTTGGCATTGAAGTCATCTTGATAGTTGAAAATTATAGTGATATAAGACAGAAACAATTTTATTCTCAACAACTTACACGCCACACGAGTTAACAGAAATAACCCAAATCATATCAAAGAACAAAGGCTTAGACAGATTATGAACATTCCTTACTATGTCAACCACCTGTAACAACCCAAAGGGCACCCCATCCATCCATCCACTCACCCATCCATCCGCACCCAACCACGCACAACCTTGAAACTGTTCCCAGTTTAACAACACGTCCAAAGATTAACCCCGAACACTAAGTTAATCATAATTTGCCGTAAAATTTTCCATAAAAGTCACATGGGTCTGAAGGCGATTTTAGAAACCCACAGGAATCAAACACCAGACCTCCTTGTTCCCACCCAATGCCAAAGAGCACTATTCACCCTATAGAGCATCTCTCTAAGAACCCTTCCAGTGAGCAGCTCAAGCACCCTCACCCCATCCTCAAAATATCAACAGTTACAATCACCAAAACATAGCCCCATTTCAGCACACAGATGAATTACAGAAGATAATTCATGCACTTAAGTTTCCAAGGCAATACGCCAAAGATTATTATGATGTCAAGGTCACAGCAATATATTCTTTTTTGTTCTCTGCCTGGTCTAACAAGTATCCAAGTGTACCCTGTGACGATTTCAAATGCACCAATACTGCACACGTATTGTATAAGCCATTTGCAACCATAATACATGTACTATAGGCAGCGCCAATCCCAAGACTGGAAAAAGGAGGAGGGCAATGCTAATCATCTTGGTTATGACACAGCATCCTTAGACAGCAACTAATTTTGGATTCTGAACTCTGCCACTGCCCGTAATCTGGAAGTGCCAGTCAGAAGCCTGGATAAAAGAGGAGGGCAATTCTACTCATCTTTGTTACGACACGGCATCATTAACAGCAACTACCCAAGCCAAAACATGTACTAATTCTCTTCACAGTATACCTGGGAACAATTTAGAATGCATCCATAATGTCATACAGAAGTCAATGGTATCAACAACACACGTACAATCTACAATCTACTCCCTGATCGGAAATAATAACTGATCCACGACGAGCTTCAACAAAAACGTTCGGTTAATCTTAAACAACAATAATTACCAAATGTCTACAGGATCGGAGAACAACTAGAAACTACTACAGGTGTTCGAGAGTAAAACTTCTCGTTATGCTTGCTCATCACCTGAGGTAAACACGAGTGAGTTTTAAACATAAGTAAGAACAATTCATATAAGCATCCTACGTCTAGTGTAAAACATGGAGCGTAATACACTGAGCGTAATACACAAAATGTAAACAATGGCCACCACGGGGGGCCAATAGCTCGATATACTGGCATGATAAAATGCTTCCCTGTCAGTATGTTCAAGTACCTGAAGAAGACTGTAAAAGACGTTCCATAAATATCAAGACAACACTTGGACACAAAAGAAGTACCTACAAAGAAAGTATGTATGCATGTATCAGAGCACTTGCACAGCGCCCTTCGAGTAACTCACAAGGGTGCTCCGGCACGGTTACCCAGGAATCACTGAACAATTGTGTCTCAAGTCGAGCAGAAAAGCACCACGAGTAATTACAAGTACCAGTATTACCTGTAACACAATTACATGTAACCACCCTTTACAAGTAACTAGTAACTAGTATTACACACAACTATCAGTTACATGTAACTAGAATTACATGTAACTTATCATCAAACTGCCCAAGGCTTCTTCCAAGTAATTAAAAGTTTAAAAACGCAGCGACAAATACCACTACACCAGAACCTGTTTTTATATTACACATCTGCAAACATAGGGTTTACTGGGCAGGTATGCTTCGATCTCCACTCTTACAATCATACTGATGTAATACTAGTTACATGTAAATGACAGCTATGGGTAACACTAGTTACATGTAAGTGATAGTTACAGGTAAGGATATTTACATGTAATACTTGTTACGTGTAATACTTGTCGTGTGTAGTAATAATTACAAAAATGGGTAAATACACAAGTTATGATCGTGTACACACAGACCACAACATGAACCTGTACATATTGATAACTGATTTGACAACCTCGCCAAAACGCGTTTCTTGAAATGATCGTAAAGTATCGTAACAAGTTCTCTGTTCTAACATAACATAATCTTTATAATACTAAAAGAGAGAATTATACAAATAATGTTAAAAATAACAATAATTATATAGCTAAGTACCTACTATTAATTTGGTAATCTTTTACAGATCCCCACCGCGTGCCTGAATAAAGATGATCGTGAAGTGTGCCAGAGCAGATTGCCAACAAATTGGACAGATCTACATTCGTACAACTACGAACACGCAAACCTTCTTGCACATAAACCACGTCTAGAAAGTAACCGCTAGCAACTCGGCGAAATGTTTAAGCAGCATTGTACCCACATGCATGGAGTTTTTACTGTTAGCTCAATAAAATATCCTACATGAAAAGACAAGATGAAGATGACAATGATGTGGAAATAAAATAAAAGCCCTGATTAATTAATTAATATGCAAGACAAATAAGTCTCACTGTTAAACAGCACAAGTAAATAACCTTAAGCCTTCCTGAGTTTAAACGAACGAACGTCTTTGTACCAAAAAACAGAATAAACGTTACACGCAACATTAACACAATGAAACAACATTACTTTAACTTCGTACAGAATTACGATTACTTTACAGAAATGATACATTATTTCAGCAAAAAACAGCATGCTAAGAGCATTAAAGACATTCAAACTTGCAGCTTTAAAAACTGCAGACATTGCAACATGCAAGCACTATGTACATCAGATTGCATTTACTGCACAAATCTGACAAGATTTACACTGAATATGATTGGATTTTACTCTGCAAATCCGACAAATTTACTATGTAAACCTGATTGAATTTATTGTGTAAATCATGATAGAACTTTTCTGTAAATCGTACAACAGCTTTCTTTAATCTGTCTTTAAACTTATCAACAGCAAGAAAACAACATACGGCGTCTCCGTATTCACTACTCTAACGAAACCTAAATTCGGAAGTTCTAGTTTGCTCGCTTCACAAAGCATCTATCTAATTTTCAACAGTAGGTAAACAATACACATGCAGAGTAACTAACAAAAGCTAAATTATTTCCATTCTTTTAGAGTTTTTAATTACCGGTAAACAAACTGGAAAAACAAGAACCTTAACATAAACACTGGCTGTCTCAAGAACTTCCAACAAGAGCTTCATTTTAAAAGCCGTTACCGGTCAACATTTGCAGAGAACCTAACAGTAACCATCCAACCACACACGAGTCTGTGCAGATCATGACGGTTGGTAACAGAATAACCAAGAACAACAGAATAACCAAGAGCAGAATAACCGAGAACAATAGAATAACCGAGAACAACAGAATAACCAAAAACAACAGAATAACCTAGAAAACAGAATAACCAAGAATAACAGAATAACCAAGAGCAGAATAACCAAGAAAACAAAATAACCAAGAAAACAGAATAACCAAGAACAGAATAACCGAGAACAATAGAATAACCGAGAACAACAGAATAACCGAGAAAACAGAATAACCAAGAACAACAGGATAACCAAGAAAACAGAATAACCAAGAAAACAGAATAACCGAGAACAACAGAATAACCGAGAAAACAGAATAACCGAGAACAACAGAATAACCAAGAAGAACAACAGAATAACCGAGAAAACAGAATAACCAAGAAAACAGAATAACCGAGAACAACAGAATAACCAAGAAAACAGAATAACCGAGAACAACAGAATAACCGAGAACAGAATAACCAAGAAAACAAAATAACCAAGAACAACAGAATAACCAAGAACAACAGAATAACCAAAAAGAATTACTTAGAACACTGTTGCTCACAATGCCTTGAGACAGTGCCACTTCCTACAGAGCTCAGAACGGAACAAATGGAAAATATAAACTAATAAACATGAAAATTTTACACGGTAAAAACAAGACGACTGTTTAAACGCCTGTTTAAAACTCCTCAAAAGCACGGCAGAGTTGGTTAAGGTACAGACTTCACGATGCAAAATGGTGATTTGGGGCCAATGCGGTCGCAGGAACTACACCACAGCCCCCACTTTACACCTACTCGACCAATAGGAGTCCAGCTAAAAATCCATAAATAATTAATTAATTAATGGCAGTTTTCTGAAGAACCATACATTAATTAATGAACACCACGTTTTTTGTAAGATAATACCTGACAGTTAATCCCCAGGACTATGACGATGACGAAAAACCATTTAAACTCTTCAGACTGACAAATATACACTTAAGCAGTTCATAGAAAAGTTCACAAGGTGCATGCAAAAAGCATTAAAAAAGCAGAATAACATTTAGTTTCTAACTACGCCCTTTTAAACTGGCCAATTAAATTCTGCACAATGAAATTCAAATTACTGGCACAAAAATCTCTGCTACTTAATTCCAGAAGTAAAACAATCACGGTATTTCAGGCGAAAAACTTGAACAACGGAAACAACAACTGCAATTGCAATACATAATTCTAATACAAACTTTCTATCACACAAAAGAACCAAATCGTAGGCGCTCTCTATGCAATACAAAACGACGTCAAACCAATTCAGCACAAACATTTCTTAGATGTCACAGTTACATCTTCATATAATGTGTGGACTTAATACAATTAGTCATTGACGCTCTCCTAGCTTACGCACCATTCTGCTGCACACGATGTTATGTCCCCCAAAACAATTAGCTTAAAACACGGTAGTGGTTAATGCACTGTAAACAAACTGCAGTCATGTGCTAAATACTTACTTTTTCAGCATCAATGCTTTTTACGTGTGACCTGTCTTAACGCCGTACCATAAGGCATGATCCCAATGACATCACATTAACAAGTCCACGCTGAAAATCTCAAAGCCTGGGTCCAAGAGAATAGTATTTGTCACAGCCAAAGCATTCTTTACCCGGGTACAGTGCAAGACATGCTAAGAAACAAGAGCTGCAAAACACGACATGATTTTGTGAGTATAGCACCATCTACCAAGAAGAAACACAAATGTTAGTCAAGTCTAAATGAACAACTGACTTTACAATACAACTGGACCACAGATTTAGAGAAATCATTTTCAATGCAGCTACAATCCTCGAAAAACAAGACACTCTGGTAGCATAGAAGCAAACTGCTAGGTAAGTACATTAGGATTTCTAATCTTTGCGAGACACCCGATTATCGTAACAACTGAATACGGAGTTCTGTATCGTCTGCTTCAAACCCAACAAAGTTTACCCAAGTCAAATTACCCACTGTTCCCTTTCCAAATGATTAAGCCTGGCAGAATAACCAATCAGTAAGAAGCAGAAACAGAAGTTAAAACAAATCATCCACTCTTTCCTTGCTAAATTAATTAAGCTTAGCAGTTTTAATTAAATAGAGAGCGGACACAACGGAGCCAAAACCGACAAATGACTGACAAGAAACGAGACATTTAGACTCGCATGATGTTATCAGAAGAGATGTTTGCTTGTTTACAGATGTTGATTTTCTAGATGACAATCAGGACAATGACAAGTGCTAGCGCAACATGTTGCTTGCCATGAAACAACGACCAGCTTACAGCACTGACTAGCCAACGCAACTGTGGCAAGTCAATATCTGTTAAATGGTGGCAAGTCGCTGATACACACTATTGCAGACTTTTAAAATACAGACGCCTTCTACTCTGACGAAGATAGAGTATTAGGACTCATAGAGCTACTTGACCATTAACCAACCAATCACGTGAATCCTGGATTCGTTCACATGAATCTCTGAATTAATCACATGAATCTTTGAATCCATCACATGAATCCTGGATCCAATCACGTGAATCATTGATTCAAACACATCAGTGTTTCATACACTGCAGAATAAAGTTCGAATGCTTTCCAAAAGAAGCTTGATTTTAACAACTACTTTCAGTGTTATCATAATTATTATGCATTTATTAAGCGCCACTATCTAACGACCAAGCATCAATCGACGGCGCTGAGCAATTGCGAGTGAAGGACCTACTCAAGGTCCTACACAGTAACCGTCTCAGGGGGAGGAAGCTCGAAAGTGTACTTTTCGCGCTACAAGGCGAGCGCTCTAACGAATCGACCAACGTGTCCCATTCTAGAAGCTGACATCTAACGAATGTGTAATTGCTGCATGATATGGAATGCCATATTGCATTGTACCATGAAGAAGTGCAGTGAGATTAGTCTGAGACAACTCCTATTAACTATTCTTTCCAGATGCTCTATAATGGCAGTGCATGGAAACAGCCTCTGACACGAGTACAGAAACATTGTCATGTAAAAAGCAGCGTCAGCAGAAACGCTCAGCGAAACACGACATTTAACTGAAACCATGTGAAAATGCCAGAAACGATATCATCTTTAAATCTACGGTATACATGATTGCATAATACAGGTTTGCATAAATGCTATTAAAGTGTTGGGAGATAAACCATGGGCAAGACTCGTATCTACGCCAGCCCCGTCTGATTCATGTTTCAGGTAGAAACGAAACAACAGGAAACTACAGAAATGATACGTAAACAATTCGGAGCAATCTCTAATACGGTAATGACAAACTCATCATTCCCGTTCCTTCCGATTCATGATCTAGAAATTACACGAGTAAATTGGCAAGAACTGTCTAGGACTGATTACCCTTGAGAGCAAGTAAAGTTGAAAGAATAACATTCAGTTTAATTGAAAGCATCATATCCGGTGTATTTAATTATATTAACTTGCGCATTATAAATCTGCTTATAATAATAAAATGTCACATCAAATTCACATAGGCTTCTACAATAAATTATGATTTCTTATTGGGATTTCATTTGAAGCGACCACTGAGCAATGTCCAGCGTTTTAGTTGTCAAAAGAGCACTGGAGGGTCGACAACTTTAAAGATTACCAAAGTACACGAATGCAGGTCAAAATTTAACATTGTTAACAAGTTGCACAAACAACAAACGTCATCGAAAACACTCATGAGATGTTTTAGTTTCCTGACCCCAACATCATTTCAGTTACTTAGCCAAAGGGTTTAGGACAGCCATGGGGTTGAACCCTCTAACCCTCCCGACAACACAAACGCTGGTAATGTCTTGGGCCTTATGATCACGGCGCAACAGAAATCAATAGTTTAGATTCTATGCACACTCAGCAACTTTCACAGGTCCCAAAGTCGCTGTGCATCTGTTTAGATATGCAAAGACTATGAAACCTAAACCAGCGACTGTTTACATCACAGAGAATGTTCAATCATCGTTAGGTTGTGGAGAACCATGAAGTACCACACACGCTCTCTATGCCAGTCCAGAAACTCCTCCGTTCATTCAGCAAAACAAAAAATATTCAACATAACACCAACAAAACATATTGAAATTACTTTAGATAAAAGACAAAAATTAATCTATACATATTGATTACTTTGGAATTTGGATAAAAGAGAAAATGAATTAATCACTTTGGATAAATGGAAAATGACACTACTTAAGGCAAGAGGGAACATGGATCAAATTACTTCAGATAAAAGACAAGAAGAATGAAATTACTTTGAAAAAAGCAGGTTTTTAAGCCCAATTGAATAAAGCCAGGAAACTACGTCTGGCTGCAAAGATCATGCAAGGCATCCACTAATCATTGCTTCTGAGCAGAACTGCATACATTATATCTCCACCATACTCTGGCAGTGCCAGTCCCATGCCTGGATAAGGAGCAGGGAGACGCTAATCATCTTTGTTATCTCAGAGCGTATTTAAACAGTAACTACAGTGCACTAAACACACGCATACATTGATCCAAGGCACACGATGTTAGCTGAACAGTATAATTTGAAACATGCAAAGTTTTATCATTAATTATTTATTAAGTAATGACCATGCATCAACAGATGGTGTTGAGCAACTGTGAGTGATTTAAAGTCACAAAGACCATTTCTGCATGTGCTAAAGATTTCAGAAAGTAAATCCAAAACCAGTCATTTTCTAACGTCTGTGAACTCAGAAGAACGCCAAAAAGTTCGGGTTCAGAAACCAACCAGTGAATAAAATAATTTAATCAGCAGGAATCTTTAGATGTAAGACTGAAAAGGTTTTGATCAGCAGTGCTAGGCAACTCGTGTGGAACTAAACTCAACATTTACCCAAATGCTACTGATTGCAAAAGTTACCCTTCTGAGAAACCGAAGAACACAGCATGCACAAGACTGTGAAGAAATCACACCACACAAACAAATCTGAACAACAGTTGCACAATCTATGAATATGCCATACAGCTGGACAGACAACTGTTGCATAATTCATGAGCTAGCCTGAGAAATGATGCATAATTCATGAGCAGAGCTGACATAATACATGTGAAATAGAAGCTTGACATATCAACTAAATACGATCAAAATGGCAGTGCTCAAAAATCATTTCATTTAAAACAACAAAACAATATAATGACCAAAATGTAAAATGACCTCAAACACCAAGTAAGAAACAGTAAGCAATGGAAGTGTTCTTGCTTAGCAAAATCCACAACACCAGAGCCTAATGCAGGAGGTATACAAGGTATAACCACTGCCTAATGTATGAGGTCTTACCAGTACTTAAAGCACGAGGTATTACATGAGCCTAACTTGAGGCATTTAATCAGTACCTACACTGAAGTATTACTCAGTGCCTACTGCAGGTCTTACTAGTGCCTAATGCAGGAGGTATTAAGAGTGCTTAAAGCATGAGGTATTACCAGTACCTTACTCGAGGTATTTAATCAGTTCCTAAACCAAAGTCTTAATCAGTGCCCACTGCAGGAGGTACTACCACTGCCTAATGCAAGAGGTATTACCACTGCCTAATGCAGGAGGTATTACCAGTGCCTAATGCAGGAGGTATTACTAGTGCCCAATGCAGAAGGTACTACCAGCGCCAACCTTGAGGTATTGATCAGTGGCGCTACAGAATCGACAACCAATCAACATCGCATCATTTTGTTTCACCCAATCATCGTTTCTATTTTACAACGCGTACAAATAGAGGCAGGTAAGAAATCGAACACATAAAAACAATAATGAAAAACGTCGAATTCTGTCTTTTCATGCCCTGAGTTTTCGTCGCTGCGTCTGCGCCTACAGCAAACATTTGCCCCCATCAAGATTGACCTCCAACCTCGCCTTCGTCGTCGGGGAGCGGAACGTCGAAGAGCTCGGCGAAGAGGGGCGGGAGGCGTAAGTAGCGCCATCGAACTCTGAACCAGTCGAGAAGGTGATCGTGTGCCACGCTCAGCACATTCAGGTCAGGCAATCGTGCCAGCACAACGTCGAGAAGGGTTTGGTCGAGAGTGTGCTGGCGCGAGAGTTGCAGGCGCAGAGCTTCAATCAGACGCAGGCGCAAGGTCTGGACTGCAGCAACGTTCGTCAGACCCAGACGTTCTGGAAGACAGTGACAAGCATTACATTCTGTGTTACACAATTACCAGTTACATTATGTGCTACACAATTACAAGTATTACATTACGTGTTACACAATTACAAGTATTACAATCTGTGTTACACAAGCACAAGTATTACATTCTGGCATACATAATTACAAGTATTACATTCTGTTACACAATTACAAGTATTACATTGTGGTTACACAATTACCAAAACTACATTATGTATTACACAATTACAAGTATTACATTCTGTTACATAACTACAAGTATTACATTCAGTGTTACAAAATTACAAGTATTACATTCTGTATTACACAGTATTTACAATACAATAATTAGCAGCTCCACTCATTACATTTTTAAAACTCGAAATGGTCTGTGATTAAAACCAAACTTTAATTCTACATATTACATTATATATTGATAAATTACACAATATTTTCGATAAAAATAATTAACAGCGGTACAACTCCTTATATTTATCAAATCCAAATGGCTAAAAAAAGGAACAAAAAACTAACTTCCAGTTTAATACATATATGAATGAATAATAAAAACATAATACGTATGAACAGCGTAAATAACAAAAATATCAAATAACAAATAGTATTAGAAACCAAATACAAGAATGTAAACAAATTAATCAGCAGAAAATTGTTTACCTGGGTTCGTTAAGATTAAACTCGTAACGAGTCCAATCTCTGTGTCGTTAAGTTGAAGCTGGTTGAAATTTTGAGCGTATTCAAATATTGCATCGATCAGCTCCGGCTGTAAAACAAACAATGCAGCAGAACCGTAATTGTAATTGCAAATTTATATAGCACCACTTCAAGAGAGACTCATCAGAGGCAATGAAACCACGATCGAACAAAATGGTCTTCAAGCATTTGCGGTAAACAGGCAAAGAGAGGCTGAGCAGTTCATGCCGCAGGGTGTTAGGCAAATGAGTTAAACTCTGCAGTAAACCACTGTGACAAAACTCCAGCAAGTAGTCTCATTATACACTTCAAGAAAATCCACTACTAAAAAACTGTTTTTAGTAATAGGAACTTTATTTTATAATTACGGCTAACAATTTGACCACAAAAATTCACCAGATGAAGCATGATTTGAAAGTCAAGAAATCCAAAACATTCTGAATTCTGATGCAAGTTTTAGTGGTAGAGTCATGATTAGAAGAAATACTAGGTTTAGTGAGCTGACAGGGTTACAGCTAAAAGACAAACAGATTTTTAAAGCATTACAGATCAGATTAAAAGCATTACAGATCAGATTAAAAGCATTACAGATCAGATTAAAATCATTACAGATCAGATTAAAAGCATTACAGATCAGATTAAAAGCAGTACAGATCATATTAAAAGCATTACAGATCATATTAAAAGCAGTACAGATCAGATTAAAAGCAGTACAGATCAGATTAAAAGCATTACAGATCAGATTAAAAGCATTACAGATCATATTAAAAGCATTACAGATCACATTAAAAGCATTACAGATCAGATTAAAAGCATCATAGATCAGATTAAAAGCATCATAGATCAGATTAAAAGCAGTACAGATCATATTAAAAGCATTACAGATCACATTAAAAGCAGTACAGATCAGATTAAAAGCATCATAGATCAGATTAAAAGCATTACAGATCATATTAAAAGCATTACAGATCACATTAAAAGCATTACAGATCACATTAAAAGCAGTACAGATCAGATTAAAAGCATCATAGATCAGATTAAAAGCATTACAGATCATATTAAAAGCATTACAGATCACATTAAAAGCAGTACAGATCAGATTAAAAGCATCATAGATCAGATTAAAAGCATTACAGATCATATTAAAAGCATTACAGATCACATTAAAAGCAGTACAGATCAGATTAAAAGCATCATAGATCAGATTAAAAGCATCATAGATCAGATTAAAAGCAGTACAGATCATATTAAAAGCATGACAGATTAGATTAAAAGCACTACAGATCAGATTTGAATGGAAGTGTACCAAGTTTTATTGATACATGTTAGATTAGATTAGCTTAAAAGTGATACAGATTAGAATGATTAAATTAAAGCAATGCAGATTCCAACAGAAGTGACAGAGATTAGACTAGAAGTGACACACACACTGTAGATGAGTGCAAGCTCGGAACGTGGTACAAGGCTCCCGTCGGAAAACAGAACACGATTGTCTGAAACGTTGATGAGACGAGAGATGCGTGTCAACCAGATCTCGTAGAAGCCTTTCTTGATCAGAACCAGTTGGTCTTCCTGAGGAATTGTCTGAAAATCTGTAAAAAATATCATCATGATATTTAATTACAATGAGGACACGTTAACACATGTCATCGAGGGATGTGCCCTATGACACAGAGTGTAAACCAGATCGTGTATACGAAGGGTAGTGCAGAAATCTCAAACCAAATTTCTACATTGGCGGTGGATTTGAACCCCAGACCTCTCGACTGACACTCCAGCATGCTAACCACTACACTAATGAGCACCCCCGAAGATTAACCCTACCAAAAATTTCTAAGAAATAAAGAAATAAAAATTAGAAACTCATTTACCCGGAACCCGTTTTGCAAACTCGACAACCTGGTTGATGGCTGGATTGATGAGGTTGGCCAGATTCTGAAACATAAGACAGCGACACGCCTCCAGCTTATCCGGCACGACCACGCTTCCGAACGTATCGGCTTCAGGCAACGTCAACTGCAAAGAAAGACAATCATGTCTACGTAATTTTGTAAGTGAATACCACTATCGTAAGCTTGAATTGAGACAGTTACTATGTAGGGACCTTGAGCAAGTCCTTCAACCAGTTACTCAGCACCATCGATTGATGCTGGGTCGTTCAACAGTAGCGCATAATAAATGCATATTAACAACAGCCATAACAATAATAATAATAATATTAATAATAGTAATAATAATAATAATAATAATAATAATAATAATAACAACAACACTTTTGGCACTCAGCACTACATCAACGAAAAATGTAATCCCTAATTTTTGAAATCCTGAGGGATTAGTCATGTACCTCAGGTAAAAAACTAATAATAATAACAATAACAATAATAATAATAACAATAACAATACAACTGACCAGAGACATTGGATGTCGATTCAGTGTCGAAATCTTTTCCTCCGTTTCCTCACAGTGTGCTGCGTGTGAGTGTGAGATGCTGAGGATGACGTCGTAGAGTTCCAGGTGACGCGTCTCAGTTGCCGCTTCCTCGTCCAGACTTCGCTGTAACTCGGACAGATTGGACGTAGTGACCGGTTGGTCTTCTACACTCAGCGACCTCTTTGGAACACGACCGTATCGTACAGCTGCAAGGTCATGTGCAAGGTCAAATGCAAGGTCATATGCAAGGTCAAATGCAAGGTCATATGCAAGGTAAAATGCAAGGTCATATGCATCATTTGCAAATACTTAGCGTAAAGGTTTAGTGTGTGTAGACTGAAGAAAAGGTATAACTGCACCACTGGTCATGGTGTTATTTGGGACATGGTGTGATTTTGGTCAGGGTGAGATTTTTGTCAGTGTGACTTGGTCAGGGTGTTGTTTGGTCAGGGCATGATTTGGGGCAGGAAGTGATTTTGGTTAGGGTCAAGGTCCTTACACAGTAACCATTTCCTGGGACAGTCAAACGCACACTCTTCACGTTTCACGGGAAGCACTGTAACCAATCAGCTGCCTTGACTCACACTCGTAAGTAAGTAAGAAAGAATATTCTATATTAACCAATTGCTAATCTCACTTTGGTATACAGCCATCTAATAAACACAGTTAAAAAGCATACAACATCATGACAATAAATGCTGCGTGCATCAGGCTGTTGGCTGGGGAGGGATTGTGCAGTCATGGACACGGGACTGAGGGAATAGTAGGTGAAACCTTACTTTACTTAAGTTGTACAGCAGAACTTACAGTCTCTTGACATTCCAACCGCCAGACACTTCTTGAAGCGACAATACTGGCAGCGGTTTCGGTTGATTCGCATCACCTGGCACTTGCCGTCCCGTAGGCAGCGATATTCAACTCGCTTCTGCATGCTGCGCCGAAAGAAACCCTAGAAAAGAAAGCAAAAACGCGGCCTCCAAATTAAAAAACACATTTAAAACTCACCTACAGTGTCGACTCAATAACAAAAGGTTGTCATGGGACATGCCATACAAAACCGCATGTAAACTATGTAACACTTAAAAAGAATAACACTGAAAAGTCAATGTTTAGTGCTACACTGCAGTTCTTGTATGCCACATTAACCAATACATCAAGTTAATAGCTTTTGGGGATATAACATCACCTCATGTTAAGTAGAATAGTGTGTTAACCAGGGCCGTGTAAACGGATCCACACTGTATTATTATTATATTTCATTTAATGGACTTAAACGCTCTCAAGGTCAGCAAATCTGAATTAGATAGACTAGACAAGTGTGTGAGAGCAACTACTTGTCCAGGGTCGTTATACAGAGCCCATTCAGCTAGCTCAAACTCGCCATCGTTGGATTACACACCTAGCATATGCTACCGAATCAACCACTTTGTCTCAATATAAGGCAAACTTTCAATGAAAAGGTTGTGTAACAAGGAGAATGTCTCTCAGCTGATCTAGAAGTCACATGGTGGCCATCTAACACAACAATCACTCAGAATGAATCAGAATTCAGCATGACTCTGATGTGATGTAATGACTTCTCTAGTGCTTTTATCATAGTGGGAAACGGTGGCCAACTGGTTAGTAAGTAAGTAAAAGTAAGTATATTCTTTATTAAACCAGCTGCCAAACAGCACTCTGGTGAACAACATCTGTTAAATAGATCTTCTAAAGTTAATCAACAAACATACATTGGTATATAGAGTGCTTGCCTTGTAGCACAGAGAGTACGGGTTCGAGCCTCCTCCCCTGAGAGGGCCACTGTGTAGTGATCTATAGCACTTTTAAAAGTGGTGTCATGACTGGAAACCACCCTCACAATACAAAGCTATGCCTACGAATCTCTGCTAGGCTATGTGATGATGAACTAGAATAACACATCAGTTAGCAGAACAACACACAGCAAACAGGAAAAGTCACCGGTGGTGGTCCCACACGCACATGTAGAGCCAAAAGGTGAAACTGGCACATTACCTTGCATCCTTCGCATGAAGTGACCCCATAATGATATCCTGAAGCTCGGTCGCCACAGACACGACATGCGATGTGAGACGAAGAAAGGGCGTCACTGCTGCAACCACCTCGTGCTCCATCGCCCAACGACAGGTTGCCATCTACGAAAAAAAGCAAGGTATAACCATAACGCATGTTGGCAGGTCTACATAGGTCACTAAGTGCAACATTTGCAGGATAGAGAAACAAACAAAAGGCCACACCTACACTGGATAGACAATAAGAAAGACGAAGAATAGCAGAACAGAGGAGCAGAAGAATAAAAGAACAGAATAGAAGAATAGAATCAGAATAGAGGAGTAGAAGAGCAGAAGACGAATAGAATCAGAAGAGAAGAAGAATAGAAGACAATTAGAAGAATAAAAGAGAAGAATAGTAGAACAGAACAGAAGAATAATAGAAGACCAGTCAATTAAGCTAGCCCTGAGGCAGCCATGGTTAAGAAGTGTTAGCAACTTCATTTTCTTAGCCTCGGCATATGAGGGCGCGTGGCCGGTCCTCTCCCTCACCGTCTCATCTTCCTACCAACAGTGCACAGTCAGTGTACTCAATATAGCCAAGCACAGTACATCCAATGCTTTTCTTATGACCACTCCAAGTCTTATTATATCTTTGATAAATCGGTTGTGCGATGGTCCAGTGGCCAGCGTGCTGGACTGTCGACCGAGAGGCCGAGGGATAAAATCCCTGCCAGGGCAGGAATTTGTTTCACGATTTCAGGCCCACCTGCACCCCAATTCAGCTATAATGAGTACACTGTTGGTGGAATGATCAGACAGCGAGGAGCTGGACTGGACAGCAGCCCTCATATGTTGACGACAAATTGAAGTTGCCACCGCTTGACAAATATGGCTCCCTCTAGTCTAGGGGCTAGCTTAAGGTACTGCTCAAGATTATCTTTTTATATGCACACAGCATTTAGAAAGCTCTGGGCATCTGGAAGCAATCCATCGCCTGTCATCCAGTCCTGGCTTAGCAGTCAACTGATCAGTAAACAGGATTTTCATCAGTCCACAAGTCCATATTTCAATTCCCAATCCAGAATGAGCCAGAGCACAGAGTCCCGATCGTACACTGCAACACTGCCTTCTAGCTGGAACCGTCTTCCGCAGGAATTGCGGCTTGAGCTCCTCGGCGTTTCTCTTCCCATGTTCCATTAACACCTAAAGTCCATTTTATTTGTTAGCAATATATCACTGATTTGGGTCGGTAGCGCCTCTGAATTGCTGAGTGGTGCTTTCATATATGTTCGATTACAATTACAGTGCTGTTACAACACGGTCCAGATATAGATCTCAAATTTCATTCACCTGGACAGGATAACCTCGCTACAATGCTCTGCCTCTTAGTAACAAGGAAACTCACATGACTTGCAAAGTTAGTGACATAGTGAAGTTCCAGTGTACTCAAAATTTCTGTCTGTCTCGTTAATCTCTTGTAATCAAATCCAACTTCTATAGAGCCAAATTTTATCATAATGCCCAAGACATTTAATCATCGATGGTCGCTTCAAGAGATCTGCACTATCTACGTCATGTATCTGTTCCGCTAAACCAGATAAAGGACTGGCCTCCTATCCCCATTTGCCAAGGACTGACCTTCTGTCCCCATGTGTCAAGGACTGGCCTCCTATTACCATGTGCCAAGGCCAAGGCTTCATATCTAGCTTACCCTTCTTAGCTTAAAAGGTAATTCGTTTCTGTTTAATGACGCTGTTACACAACAAAGATGATTTTTAGCGTCACCCTCCTTTTTTTATTAGAGTTGCCACCCATCTCGATTTTGTCGGGACCGTCCCGATTTCGAGGTAAATGTCCCGCGTCCCTACTTGACCTAGTCTGGACAGCCAAATTTATGGCCCTACTTTCAAATTTGTGGTATTTTTTCCAAACTAACCAAATGTTCTGGCTTAAAACGCATTACCCGTAATATATTTGTTCAACACCACTATAAATTTATAACGCAGGCGAAGCAAAATATCATAAATAACGACATTTCAACACATTCTCACATCATTACAGTGTTCAAAATCATAAATCTTAATCGTATTTTTTAAATAAATAGTTACTTTCCCAAAAAATTACTCGGATGCACGACTTGCGCCTCTGGTCCCACATCATGAGGTGATTTACGATTTCAGTGCTCCAAAACTGCGTCCCGACTTCCTAGTTAAGAAAGGTGGCAACCCTATTTTTTATCCAGGCTTCAGACTGGCCCTGCCAGAATAAGATGGTCGTGAATTTGACCTACAACCGGCAGATAATCAATGTTTAATGATTTTGTGTCATAATAAGGATGGTTAGCTTCACCCTCCTTTATCCCGGCTTGGGACTGGTACCACCTAATAATGACAACTTTAGGCCATCATTTCCACGGGCATTAGGTGGTTCCCACATGGGCTTCATGTGGGAACTGGAGTCCTATATGGGCTCAAAGTGGGCATGCTGTCAGGGACTAACAGCGGACTGGCAAGCGTTAACATACATGACACAATTACACAAGGCAATGTAGTGGAAAATTTTTACGGGGCCTCTGAAGGAAAACTACTTGCATCGTACGGTAATTATTACAAGACTATAGTCTTATAAAGTGGCTTCAGCGTAATATGGTCCACGCTACTGGAATCTGCCACACAGAGCCATTAACCGTCCATTGAAATCGTAATTGGTTCCAGTAAATAAGTAATGTAAGACTGTTATGATTCACACAGCACCGCTTCTACACGGTGTCCAGAAAAAATAACCCCATCATAATTATTACAATAGCTGAAGTATACTTGTCACTGTCTTGTTTTTGTACAAAAGCCTTGCAACAAAGTCAGAAACTACAATTGATCACAATCATAATTGTAAACTCTAAATTTCTAAAGGCCTACTCCAAAGCTAAGGGCAGGGCACCAGCTTATTCACAAGTGCTGTTTGAACCTGTTTCAATAGCAGCTCATAATCAGAGGTGGCGCTACACCGGGGCGAACCAGGGCAAATGCCCTGGTAAAAAAGCCTTTGCCCTGGTCGTTGCCCTGCCAGAATTTCTGCCCTGCTCACAATTTGTTCGGAGCATTAACCGCCCTCTGCACTGGTTACTTGTACGACATGCTCCGGTTACGCCCTGGTTACAAGAAAGTCTGGCACTGCCACTGTTCAATGATAGAAACTTTTTTGTTCAATCTAAATTTCATGTTTACTCAAGTTGTTCAATTTTTGCATTGAAAGGTATCCTTTTTTCTGGACATGATGTACAGCTAATCAGAAGCCGTCTCGGATTACGAGCTGCACAAGGAGAGTAAGTGAGCAGTAAGTGGCTAGAGAGGTGAGCACATGATCTGGACTTCTGAGGCCACTGTCCACACGTCAGAACAGTATTCCCAAACTCTCAACAGTCTGCACTCTTGTAAGTAATCTCCGCCAAGATCAGATACTAGTGTGGCAATAACTCTACAGACAACAGCTACAACCAGTTGCAGGCCCATGCATGTAGCAACTGCAACACTTAGTATATAGCATGGTGGTTTAAGTACCCAAAAAGGTGCTGCATGAGCGACTATTTATTTATTATTACTAAAATTATAATAGTATTAGTATTATTATCATTTTGCATTTATTACGCGCCACTATATAATGACCAAGCATCAATCGATGGTGCTGAGCAATTGTGAGTGAAAGACTTACTCAAGGTCCCTACACAGTAACCGTCTCAGAGAAGGTTTGAACCCGTACTCTCCGCATTACAAGATGAGCGCTCTAACCAATCGGCTACTATGTTCCATAATTAATTTAACAAATGCATTTTAAGACACTTTAAAAACATTTGTGCAACAGCCTAATGCAACAGTAAGTAAGTAAGTACAACGGTTGCTCCAAGAGGAAGGTCCAAGATTCGAGAGGGTATGATGGGCTCCAAGTGATTTGTGTGGAAGGGTGGCACCTGCATTTCCCCACCAGCAGGTTACTGCTTAAATTAAAGGTTCAAAAGCATTATCAGCAGTGTCAAAAGTTTGGTCAAGTACAAACAAGGTGCCACTATGAAGCAAACAGCCTGTGACAAAAAATACAGCAATCAGCCAAAATTAATCCTTACACTTCTTTGGTCAGATTTCTGTATATGATTCTTGGTTCCGATGCCACCATCGGCTGGGCACCAAAGCCTCCCAGGGTACCATCTGACAAGCTTGGAGTCTGTACGAGTGTTCTTAGGTAGACAGTGTATATACAGATTAAATTATTATTCAAAAAAGTTCACATTATTGTCTGGATATAGATCACAGCAAATACGCTTTGAACATCACACAATGGACATTTGTGCATGAGCTACAATAACTGTCAACCCGCTTCCAGACATTGTTTCCGACATCACAGGCTGTTCTGCAATAGCAACTGACGTCGCACAGCCTCGAGATTTCTGTGTTAACCAGACCCAGATCCGATATACAACACAATATGCTGAAGGAAAATATCTTTACTGCAGTAATTATCGAAGTACCTAAACAGGAACAGGTACACCGATCATGCATTGCAGTTTTAGAACATACAGAACATCGGGCAGACTGTTCAGTTTCACGATGATTGCTCAAGTTCTACAGCGGACAGGTTAATATTGGACAAGCTTCATCATATCATGACTAATGTTTGCCTTAGCAAACAAACGGAAGGATTGTTTTGCAGTGGACCTGAATGAATGAATAGTACTCAACAACTCGTGGAACACAGTAGCCCACTGGTTAGACTGCTCACCTTGTAGTTTGGAGAGTACAGATTTGAGCTGCCCCTGAGTAGGGACTTTGAGCAAGTCCATCACTCACTTTTGCTCAGCGCCATCGATTGATGCTTCATCACTAGATAATAGCACTTAATAAAAGAATAATAATAACCACAATAATAATAATAATAATAATAAAAGCATTTTTAACAAAGCATTTGTAATAAATTACACACCAATTCTGTTGATCAGTCCAGTAATCAGAATAATATTCCAAACAATCAGTATAATAATCAAATTATTCCTAGTAATAGAATGCCATCAAATACAGCAATAACATCCAAAGGTAAAACAGTGCACAGACAAACAAAAGAGTCCCCACTGGTGGGCCCACGCACACCTGTGGAACCCGACCAATGGATTCCAACCCAAAGTTGACAGATAACCTCATGTTCAGAGACTCTGGACCAAGTAACCTCAATACTGTGGAGTGCCAATGACATGGAGGACATAATGGACGAGTTCGAACTGCCAGACAAAACAGATGCACTGGGGGAGTTTTTGGCATTGAAGACCACTGTCGTGAAGGGCTATTGTATAAAAAGCCTTTTAAAAACTGGACGACTAGGTGCCTTGAGAACACACTCCATAAAAAAACACTTCACGAATGGATATGTCCTCGGTTTTGACATTTTAGCCATACACGCCGACAACACTTGGGCCTAGTTAGCTTTGTATTTCGGTTTCAACAAGCTGTCAAACGGATTACTGTTGTAAATGCCTGGATGTGACACGCCAATGCACCCATTAAGAGACTGAGAAAAACATGGTCAAACTGGATCGTGCGATGGCTGGAGTTTGGCTGCATTAAAAGGACGCCATTGTCAAGCTGTTCGGTTAGAGACTCGCAGCACAAATAGGTGTTGTACCAAGCGGACCAACTTTGATGCAGACTTGAACATAAGGACGCCGAGTGCACTGGCAGGATCTGCCAGGGTTATATTGAGATACTCCAAGGAGAAGTCGAGTAAACACATCATAATATATACATCAGACCACAGGTTTTTAGGCCATAGTCTTTCAGACCATAGGCTTCCAGACCACCGCTTTGCAGACCACGCCCTTTTAGACCATAGCTTTTTAGACCACAGCCTCTCAGACCATGGCTTTTCAGATGGCATAATTTCAGACCACAGATTTGGAGACCACACCCTTTTAGACCATAGCTTTTTAGACCACAGCCTCTCAGACCATAGCTTTTCAGATGGTATAATTTCAGACCACAGATTTGGAGACCACACCCTTTTAGACCATAGCTTTTTAGACCACAGCCTCTCAGACCATAGCTTTTCAGATGGTATATTTTCAGATCACAGCTTTTCAGACCATAGTCTTTCAGACCACAACTTTGGAGACCACACCCTTTTAGACCATAGCTTTTTAGACCACAGCCTCTCACACCATAGCTTTTCAGATGGTATATTTTCAGATCACAGCTTTTCAGACCATAGTCTTTCAGACCACAACTTTGGAGACCACACCCTTTTAGACCATAGCTTTTTAGACCACAGCCTCTCAGACCATAGCTTTTCAGATGGTATATTTTCAGATCACAGCTTTTCAGACCATAGTCTTTCAGACCACAACTTTGGAGACCACACCCTTTTAGACCATAGCTTTTTAGACCACAGCCTCTCAGACCATAGCTTTCAGACCAGTCTTTCAGACCACAGATTTGGAGACCACACCCTTTTAGACCATAGCTTCACAGACCACAGCCTCTCACACCATAGCTTTTCAGCCCATATATTTTCAGACCATAGCTTTGCAGACCATAGCTTAAATTCAGACCAAACCCTTCCAGACCATGGCTTTCAGACCACACGCTTTCAGAACATAGACAATCACTCTATAGCTTATCAGACCACAAGTTTTCAAATTGCAGCATTTCAGGCAATAGCTTTTCAGACCATATAGCCTCTCAAATGACAGCCTTTAAGACCACAGCCTTTCAGCAGTAGTCCTTAACACTGAATAGCATTTTACCAGCTCAGCATTCCAGAACGTGGTCTACATAAAAACACCAATCTGTCTACCTCGAACACTGCCCACTTCATCAACACATCGGCACAGATGCAAGACAGCAGACTAATACAAGCACAGGTGAAGAAGAACAAGAAGAAGAATCACATTCCATTAAGTTAGCCCTGAGGCAGCCATAGGTATGAAGTGTTAGCAACTTCATTTTCTTAGCCTCAGCATACGAGGGCAGATGGCCAGTCCTCTTCTTCGCCGTCTCATCTTCCCACCCACAGCGTACGGTCAGAGTACTCATCATAGCTGAGTTGGTTAGAGGGCACAGGTGGAACAGAAATCTCGAAACAAATTTCTGCCCTGGTGGGGATTTGAACTGCCGACCTCTCCCTTGACAGTCCAGCACACTAACCACAACACCATCAAACAACCCACAAATACACCGCCCTAACTAGTCCACACAGTACACACACATGTGCAAAACAAAAGAAAGTGCAGAATAAACTACTGCACTAACAATATACACGTTCGTGAAACATATAAAAACATATGCGGTCACACTGCACTGTAAAGTCAAGTCTGGCGGCAGTAGTTCAGAACTAATGTGGACAGAAAAATGAGTCATCAAATGTCTGGTAGTAAACCACAACTTAAAAGGTGCTATATAAGTCAATCAATGGAAATTTATATAGCACTTTTAGAGCCTATATTATACACGTACAGCACAAAGACTGCATTTTATTACCACATAATGTTACATTGGCTAGGAGCACAATTTACATAAGCTACCAGAGCTGTTGCAACGAGTTTCCGGTATGCATGAGTGCACACTAACATCGGGTTACCGGATTTTTAAAGACACCACGCTGTGTTTGCAGAGCCACTTGGGAGTTATTTTAGCCATAAAAAATTCGTTCTTTGATAACAATTAAAAAATCTATGTAGGTCTAACTCCTTAAGCATCGTACTTAACCAAACAAAGTTGCTTGCTTGGCAGCCTATTCGAATAATAACACAATGCATATGACTAAACACGCTGGTCTCTACGCGTGCGCAAAAGACCGCTATTATCGCTGTTAGTCTATTATACGAAGATTTATACAGCTCAAATTAATATCACTAAATACACGGCAGAAGTTCGGCTCAGTCAGGTAATACGAACAGGCAGGCAAGTCTCTAATTTCTTCCGGAAGCTTTCGATAAAATGTTCCACAGCACGGAGTTCTAGCAGTCTCTGTTCTAGTTACTTGAGACGTATTTACTTACAGTGGAACACTTGGTCTAATTAACTTAGGCTAGTGAGGTACTAAAGCACTGCATCAAGTGCCCAGGTACCTGCATAACATTTTATAACTCACTGATAAGCCATCTGCAGATAAAAAAAGTTATACGTTTCGGTAGAAAGGTTCAACGTGCATGTATGTTTAAACATCATGTGCGAACAAACGTTAAAAAAATTCATAGATTTGGTATGAAGGCTGAACATGCTTACGCTTTTAAAAATAACATGAGTGATCAACTTAACGCGAAAGAAGTCAGAAATCACCCTGCGTCAACTTTCGCCGCTAGGCATTTGACAAAATGCCTTTTCGGCATGCGACAGGCGTACCTCAAACGAAGGGAAGTCAAGCGTGTATTTTAGGAGTTTCTTTTATGTGCCTGTTCACTTGTCGATTACATAAAGCATCAAGCTGGCCAGATATTCACAAAACCGTTTACTAACCTGACTCAGAGGAACATAAATCGCTTGATGTGTCTTGGGTTTCAGTTTTGATCGCGGCGACATCTATAGGTGACAACCGTGAGGAGCACTCGCCGTGTGTCATAGCATCGTAGTGCTGGAATGGTCGCGACGGGGCGCACAAGTCAACTTCCAGTTTCCTTACACCTTCGGCGGCATGCATTTCGAATGCGCCGTTCTTCTGAAACGGTTGGCCAACGGCGCTCGGCTGCTGGAATTCGTTGCTTTCCATTGCCCATTAAAAACGCCACCGATTCTAAAACCAGCAGAAAACGATTCAAAACGACGGCAAAGTCACTTACAGCGTCCATACGGCAGTGATTTTAGGGGACCTTTCCTGACCAGTCCGAAAGAGTCCAAGTGCAGAAGAAAACAAAACGTCCCGACGCGCCATCTGAAGAGCGTTGTCGCCTTCTTAAAGGGGTGCACGCACTGTGCAACGGGGTTTTTCTCGACGCTTTAACAGCGTGCAGTCTTTTCGGTGCCACTTTTCGAGAGTAGTCTCCTCTGCTTTATCCTTCTCTTTTTTAAATACTTTTATCGCTTTCAGGTCGCTGGACACCATAAATCCAACCGCTGTGTTTAAATTCCTCCCAACAGCTTGCACAACCCCGCGACCCTTACCTCGTTCACGGCACAACCCATAAACAAAATATTATTTAATAATTAAGTAAAATATCTATACTCTGGCTACGTGATCAGATTTTAAAAACTATGAATAACGTACGATGCAAAAGGAAAATGGCACAGAGATTATTTTTTTTAATAAAAAGAATTTTACCACGTTCTACAGCATTCGTGTTTTATTTATGGAAAGCCGTTATCGTCAAAAATTGTAATTGTAATCACTTATTTAAAAATCGCCTTTCAAGGAGACTTATAAAAACCTTGCATCCAAGCGAGAGTTCTTAAGTAAAATTATGTCAATTATTATAGCTCGTACACCCAACCCATGTGGCGAACGCTTGTGTGATTCGAGACATAGGCCACCCTAAAGTAAAGCAAACTAATTTAACTTTGTGCCTAATTAGAACCTCATAGAAAGTCATAACTTGCTGCTAGACTTGTTCCTAATACTCGTAATATCAAAAATTTTAAGTTCTTATACTTCTGATTTAAATCGAAATTTTAAAGTTTTTAAGTAGTTTCAATTATAGCTAAACATTGGCCTAACAGAGCAAGAGTGGGCCATCTAGAGAATCTAAGAGTTAATAAATGAACACGAAACAATTCAGCCGGACCAGCAAAAAACATATACTTACTTGGCCCGGATTTCATGTACTGCAACATTTGATGATTTGACTAGGTACAAAGAATCGTGAAAGTTGACACTTATTTCTTAATATATTGCATTTTAAATGCCAAACTTTTCTTTGTTTAACTGTCAACGTCAGATTTCAATGCGCGTCTCTTAAAAAACCAGACAAGGTAAAAGGCATCGATCTTACTCGCTAGGGGCGCTGCGATAGAACCAGCACCAAGTAGCTCAGCTTCCATTCCAGTAAATGTAAACGTTTTCTATGGCGACCGTATATGGTCTCGATCCTGCTCATTTTTTCAATGAATTGATCGGATGAAACCCTTCACCACCATTGTCCCTTTGAATGGGTGACACGCCACTTAAGGTCCCTGCGTACGGACCGTGCTAGAGCGACCGTATGGTTTCGCGTAGGGTCGAAACCATACGGTCGTTCTAGCACGGTCTCTACACGGGGACCTGTCTGTCTGTCTGTCTGTCTGTCTGTCTGTCTGTCTGTCTGTCTGTCTGTCTGTCTGTCTGTCTGTCTGTCTGTCTGTCTCTCTCTCTCTCTCTTGTTCATCATTTAAAGAAGGTTGCGTGTTCATATCACGTCCGGTCAAAATTTAAGGGGACGCGGTGGTGTAGTGGTGTAGGTCGGTGCCTTGTAACCGCAGGGTCGCAGGTTCGAATCCACCTCAAGCCACTGCGTAGCGACCCAAGTGCTTCTGAATCGTTGCTTCGATCTTATCGACTGTCTACGAAATACGGCACTCTAATCTCCAGTATTTAATTTAATTTAAAGTCTTTTCTGTTTCCGCGAGGCTCAGACGGTGAGACTCATGACAGCGCCTCTGAATAATTCGCATTGTGAGAGGCGCTTTATAAATTTCAAAGAGTAGACTGAAGTTTAAAATCAAAACTGGGTGCGCTCGTGAATCACGATTAAACAAGACATCAAGAAATGATGTTAATGCTTTTATCTTTAATGCAGTTGAGTTCTGGTCTAGGAATGCAAGAGTGCCTATAGGGCCTAAGACGACCTTAAAACGGCCCTGAATCTCATTAGATCAATTGCTAATTAATGATTTATTAGTGAAGTACGCTTAATGGATCAAGAGTACGATGGTAATTGTAAGTGTAATCTTAACTACAGTTTCCAATAAATTACAGTCCATCGCTTTTTTAGATACTTAAATAAGACGTAGGCCTACGTAGGCCTTAATATGCACGTATACACACAAACAATTGTAGTATTTAGCATAGAGCCTCTGATAAGAGCCTCTCAGACGTAGGCCCTCTATTATCTAAATACAACAACTAATGCCAGCGTCTAATCGTTGCCACTTTAGAATGCGGATTATCAACATCCAAAGGGCACAATTAGTTTATTAAGAGGCTAATTGCCACAGGCCGACGAGATCTGTAGCGAGATCATGTAGTGCTCGGCCAAACCCACTCAATCAGCGTTGCAGGTAGGCCATGCTAAGAGGTAAGTTAGGCCCCTAGATCTATCCACCGGCCTACAGAAGATGTCAATGTTATAGGCCTACAACAGGTTGAGACTGAGTAACCTTTGTCAGGAATTAAATTTCAAGCACACGGTAAGTTATGCAGTTTTCCCCAGTGTATGATCGTATGTATAAATGATTTTATGTGTGTTTTGTATGTACGTATGGTAGGGTATTATATGGCATGATTGTATGTATAGCAGTATGAGAATTGTAGAAAAAAGACTGGGGGGGGGTTAGACCTTGATTCATGTGGAGTTTGGGTGTGCAATGAAGACTTTACTATGGGGTCCTAAGAAAGACTAGGGGGGGTTCAACCCCCCCCCCAACCCCCCCGACAATTCTCACCCTGATGTATAGAAAGAATAGAATATAATAGAATAGAATAGAATAGAATATTCTTTATTGGAACCAATTGCAAACCGCATTTTGGTGTACAGCAACGTTAAACATGTTTATACAGATAATATACTAATAATATGCTAATATTAAAACTAATATTTGTCTCAATTATCCACAATTTATATTGTTTTTACCCATAGCGTAAACTAGGCAGCTTCATAAAGCATCCTGATGTATGTATCTATGCATGCATACATTTATCTATGTATGTATGTATGCATGTATATCTTATCTTGTCCTGTATGGTTATTTATAAAGCGCCGCTCACAGTATGGACTACTCAGAGGCGCTCCCAGCGTGACAGCCCAGAGGAAATTATAGGAAAGTCTTCAGGCAACGGAGAGAAGAGGACGAGATCCCAAGTAGTATCTTGCTACGGAGTGAGGGGGCAGGTCATTCCATAAGGAAGGGTCAAGGATGGCAAAAGCATGGTGCTGAGCCATCGAAGTCCTAGCCCGAGGGATTAGGAGATGAAGGCGGTCCGCAGACCGAAGAGGGCCGGAAGAGAAGCAGAGAGAGGTTTACACATTAGGTCACAAAGGTATCTATAGGAGCGTTTGCTGCTGAGTCCTAGAGACCAGGAGGAGGACCGTGTATTGGATGCGAGAAGCAACAGGAAGCCAGTGAAGTAGGTTACATCAGTCATAAGGGTTGTTATGTGGGAGAAGCGAGGGACGGGCAATGAGCCTGGCAGCCGCGTTCAGAACATACTGTAGGGAAGAAACACACACACACACACACACACACGCACGCACGCACGCACGCACGCGCGCACGCGCGCGCGCGCGCACACGCACACGCACACGCACACGCATATATATATATATATATATATATATATATATATATATATATATATATATATATATATATATATATATATATATATATATATATATATATATATATATATATATATATATATATATATATATATATATATATATATATATATATATATATATATATATATATATATATATATATATATATATATATATATATATATATATATATATGAGTGAGCTGCATATACGTGTGTTTTTACTGATTTTTTTATAAATCCTATATATACGATGCGTGTATATAAATGTGTTTATTATCACGTGAAAAGTACCAAGTGCATCCCGTTAATAGAGACAAAGTCTTCTGAGTAGGCTACTCTGGTATACGAGGGGCTGGACATATAGGCGACGGTGTTGGACTAGGTACTGCAACTGAAGGAGGGAGGGAAGGATGCGGTACTCCTGTCTGTATACATGTATGTTGCGCGCTTAAAAGTAGGGGTCATACTCGTGTGGTTTTTCATGTAGACCAAGTGAGATGGGAGCCGTTCTTAAAGAACCGTTATCGGATAAGAACCTCGAAGAACTAGTCTCCGCTGCAAAGGACTTCGCCTTCAGCCATGGTCAGTAGAAAATCACTGGTCAATTTTAAATCACTTGTCATTTTAAAATAACATGCCGTTTAAAATCACTTGTCAATTTGACGAAACCTGTCATATTTTAATCACGTTTCAGTTTTAAATCTCTTGTCGTTTTTAATCATAATTGTTGACTAAATCATTCACCTGTCATCTTAGAAACCCTGGTCATTTGAAATAACTTGTCGTTTCTTAAACGCTTGTAAATTTCAGATCACTTGTCGCTTTAAAATCACTTGTCATTTTAAAATTACATGTCTTTTTTTTATCAAATCAAGTCCTCAGGAATCAGATTGTTTGGCCCATTTCGGTTCCAGAGGGAGTCAAACCTTGGAGACAGCTCAGTCAAGCGCATTAATTAAAATGTTGTGCTAGGTAAGTTTATATAGACCACAGTACAGTTAAGTTGGCAATATATATATATATATATATATATATACTATTCGTTACATATACATGCCTATACGTGTACATGGAGTGTGTTGCATATACTTTCCCGCTATTTGGAATCAACTCCCTCCATTGACACGATCCACTTTATCAGCTGGAGGTAGCGCAAGTGCCTCTATCCGATGTCTTTAAAACACTTTCTATTAACTGGGCCTTTCGCACTGGAAGTGCCTCTGATTAGCGAACACTGTGAGAGGCGCTTTATAAATGTTCAGATGCAATACTATATATATACTTACTTACTTAATCGTGCAGATTTTCGATTGTTTGCCCATTCTATAGGAGTGCTCATTCGCAGCCAGAAGGATCTAGGGTGCGCTGACGTTGCCATCCACGCCCCGTTCACCCTCTTCCCCAGTCCTCTTCCGAGAAGATGCTTCCAGGAGGCAATCGATGTGCAGCCGGACTTCAACCTACTCATGCATCGCATTGCACACGATCACCACTTCCTGGCTGACTGTCTGAAAAGGTCAGAAGCCACTACAGTACACCAAAGTTGGCTATATATAATTATATATATATATATAATTATATATATATATGTATTTATATATGCATAATTATGTGTATATAGTATTCGTTGGTTACATATAAAATCCTATGTATATATGTATATAATTATGGATCCTATGCTGAAACTTCTGACTATTGCGATGGTTGCGCAAGAACATCTGCTAGTTTTATAAAGTGCAGCTTCGTTTCAGATCTGTTAGACAATCATGTTTCAGTGTTTTGGGGAGAATCTTTAAGGGCTCCGTATAAATGTTCAGATACATTCATGCATAAATACATACATACAT
>OY744617.1:33865963-33898463 GCA_963556255.1 Allolobophora icterica | reverse complement strand
AGGCGTAAGTTAATATTGGTAAGCAGTAGCTTTCCTGTAAAGATATAGATTTACTAGCTAGTTAAGATCTTTGTCAAGTGTGTTTAGCAGCTGAGTCCAATAAAAGCACTGAAAGAGTTGTATTATAGTATATGAACGGTGAGAACTGTTCGAAATAATTACGCACCTCTTTTAAGTGTAATATTCGCCCTATAAGACAAATGAGAAGAGCGGTTATTTTTAATGACATAAACTATTTCAAACCAAAATAATTTCTGTCGAAGTCAACACGCCTATGTTGACATCGCTGCTTGCTGTACCATGTTACGGTGTGTATGTGAGATAAAAATAAACGAATAATCAATCATTCGTTAAACTCTGGATCCATCCATCTATCCATTCGTCCTGTATAATACCACACGAACAGCGAGAACTGTTAAAAAATAATTTCTTGCGATGTCAACGACCTTTGCTGCCTAAGATGTCGTTAAATTCTGGATCCATCTAATGTAGCCGGTAGTTTCAAGACACCGTGCTGTAGATAAGTTCGACGTCAACGGGCATGGCAGCCATAAGATGACGTCAAGAAAATGGACAGTAATCGCTAATGTCTTCCCTCCACAGTCGCAAGCTGCGGCTACATAAAGTAATAGGCATCTGTAAGGGATGATCAGTTAAATATGCGAAAGTGAAACTTAAACTGAGCAAAAAGATATCCGAAACCGATACTTAATGTATCCGAAACTGAAATTGAAAGTAATGTAACCGAAACTGAAAGTAAGGTATACTGAAACCGAAACTGAAAGTGAGGTATTCAAAACCGAAACTGAAAGTAATATATCCGAAACCGAAACTGATACTGTTTTGCAGTCAATCTCGTTGGCCATGAATCGTTCGGACTACATGGTCGACTATCGCCTCGACAATCCACCAATCTTGAACCCAGATGGAATCCTTCGAAACATCGAGCCAAGTCTCTCCCCACACGCGGACTTCGCTTTGCGGCAGGTCGAGTTCAACACGATGTCGGCAGGAATGGCCGGTCTCAGTCAACGCCTGTATCCTTACCACAGGTGAGTCTAAACCTCAAAATCAATTCAATTTTAACCTACATCTAAGTCTAAATAGAAGCGGTAGCCAATAAAGGGACACGGCAAAATGGGTTTACATAAGTATTTAAAAATTTACACTTTTTAAAGGTTAGACACCTTTAAAACGTTGTCACCTGACGATATATAGATTCCAGGCTATATTAAATTGACACTTCAGTTCATTTAGTGAACGTTTATCGCAAGAAAGTCTTCAAAACGATGCAAAAGAAACCTTATAATAAAGGCTGCATTTTGCCAAAATAATTTCTGTCAACGTCAACGAGTCAACGACTTTTGTTGCCATAAGATGCAGTTAAACTGTATCCATCCAACACTTTAGGTAACATGGCATATTTAACGGCAGACGACCCTCTTCAGCTGTCATGATGATCTTTAATAATGGGCGCGTTTTCTGGAGGCATTCTGCTCCGAGACACTTTGACTTCAAAAGACATTCTCCTCTGTTACGTAGGCCTACACGTTTTCCGGTTCCTGTTGCAGGTTTATTCTCGAGGAGCGTGGTCTTTACGATAAAGTCGAAAACGTAAGAATTCAATCCTAATTTACATAGCGAATATTATTTCATTGAGAACAAACTTTTAAAAAGAACCGACCGTTAATCTTACAGCTAGAGACAATGACGTTTTATTTAAATAATAAACAAGTAATTTTCCGACCACTTCTTCTCGGTGAAATCTCAGAGTATAAAAGAAAAGGTCGGACTAGAATGTGAATAGAGAGATGTGTCGTCACAGCTAAGCTTGATGCAACCATTATGTCGATCTATTAGCATTTATATGTAACACTGTTTGAAGGATTTTTAAAGGTGTCCAAAGTAAGCCTTGCATTTTCCGTTTGTTTTGCATGCACGATCTGATTCTGATCACCTTATTACATAATCTGATCATGACCTGATTATATCTGATCACGTTCTGATCAAAGAATTCTGATCATGATCGGATCGTGATCTGACCGTAATCTGATCATAGAAATGCGATGATGATCTGACCATCATAATCTGACCACACGGTATTGTTAACTGTCATCTGTAGGTACCAATCAACAGAGCGTCCGACGGAATGGCAGAAGCAGTTGTAACGACCTGGAATCACTATGGTAACGTAAAGTACGCAAACAAAAGAAAACACTAGCACAATAACAATAACAATAACAATAACCGTATTGTCTGCGTACAGGGAGTGGCAGTTGTCTGAGGCATACCACAAACGCCGCTATATTAAGTGCCTTGATGCATACACGAATATACAACTTAGATACATAGCATAACACATACCTACATACCTCAACCTGAGTCAATACTAAAACGACGACGCATTTAGCTTGGGTTTCAGCAACTTATTTACACCTTACGGCAACTCCATCAAAGGCCGCTGACGTAGATAGGAAGGCAAACATACCGTATCGAAACTATCAATGTTGAAAGTCTTGAAATATGTATATGTAACACTGCTGTAAGACTTTTTAAAGGTGTCTAAAGTGAGCCTTGCGTTTCCCATTATTTACGAAATCTTGCGGTTGTAAGGGCCTTACCTTACCAAATCTAAATCGACCAGAGTGAACTGGTTTTATATAGTTTCTATTTAAAGACGCTCTCTCACAGCAAAGCTGATTAGTGTTGCCCTCTTACTTATCCAGACTTTGGACTGGCACCACCCCGAAAGCGCTAGTGTGGACAATAGAGCGGACAATAGCCTTTCTTCCCATTGTAGCGCCGTCATTCTCTTCTTGGTCTACAAGGCCGACTTCAACACCTACGACCAAAGAAGACTGGAATATTCCATACACGAACGCGACAAACGGGTCAAGGTCATTCGAAGGTCGCTGGAAGACATTCACGCCAGAGGTCAACTGACCACAGATCGCAGACTCGTTGTGTAGGACTTCATCTTCTTGTTTGCTGCTTTTCAGTTGTAGAGGTTTTATTGATTTGTTTATTTTTGCTAATTAGCTAATTAATTTTGTTAGGTTCTTTTTGGCATTCGGTGACTAAACCTGAATATTCTGAGGAGCGTATAAAATATAATGATCGCTGGGGCGAAGAAAGAGTCATGCAAAGACCGCGGGAAAATTGTTGGTCTTAACAATTGATATAAGTGACGATGGAGAGTTTGTGTGTCGGAAGCGGAGAGAGAGACAGACACAGAAACACACACAGACACAGAAACACAGACAGACACACAGGCAGACAGACACAGCCACAGAGATACACAGACAGACAGACAGACAGACACACAGACAGAGACACAGACAGACACGCAGACAGACAGACGCACAGACAGACACACAGACAGACACACAGACACACACAGACAAACCAACACAGACACAAACATAGACAGAGAGACAGAGGGCGTGACCTACCTTACCTTACCTTAGCTGACCTTACTTTTTTTTTACCTTACCTTTACCTTAGCGAACACTGATTGAAAATCGTCTCACCTTTCCAATATGCTTACCTGACGTAATTACGTACCCTGAAGTACCTTACCATCTCTGAATCAACAGAGATGGATTGGAGATTGCTATCGTCTACCAAAGGTCGTGCTACAGTCCACAAGACTTCGTAACAGAGGAGGCGTGGCAGTGTCGTCTTATGCTGGAAAGGTCAAAGGCCATTGTCTGTCCCAGCGCAGGCTACCACCTGGCTGGCACGAAGAAGGTCCAGCAGACCCTGGCCCAACCAGGCGTGGTAGAACGGTTCATCACAGACCCAGAGGCAGCGAGAAGGATCCGAGCAACATTCGCTGGACAGTACACCTTAGACATGGTATACTCACTGCATGCTTATTGTATACTCACATTATTCTTACTGTATACTCTGTATACTCATTCTGTACTTACAGTATACTCATTCTATACTTTCTGTAGACTTATGTAAACCAAAGTGCGGTTAGCAGTGGGATTACTAAAGGATATACTTACTCATTCCATACTTATTGTAATACTTATTAAATAAATATTATTTCTATACTTTATTCTATATTTATTGTATACCTATTCTGTACTTTTTAATAGTTATTCTATACTTTTTTAATACTTATTCTATGCTTTTTAATACTTATTCTATACTTTTTTTAAACCTATTCTATACTTTTTAATATTCATTCTATACTTTTTAATACTTATTCAAAATTTATACAACAAATTCCTTTGTTTCCAGAACGAAGAGGGGGACAAGAACGTTGCTATGGCAATCAGTGATCCCTGCAAATTCGTGCTGAAACCTCAGAGAGAGGGAGGAGGTCAGTGAGTGCGCTACATCTGTCACAGTCAATGCATGGTCTTCCATTGCTCGCAATGATAGGAGGGCCCATATGTAGCATCGGCCGATTCCGTTTTAATGGTGTTTAAAGATAACGCCCTCAACAACGGGCTACTGTGTCTCATATCTATTACAGCACAAGTTAAAATGTTTTAAAGGTGTCTAAAGAGAGTGCCCTACAGAATGTACTATCGGTCTACGGTATCCCATTTCTATATAGCGTAGGGTGAAACATTTTAAAGGTGTGTATAGAGGGTACCTAAGCAAGGGACTAACAGGTCTTATATAATATGCTGTCCCGATGATTGCTTGTCTTAACTGCCATCAGGGAACAATATGTACGATGACGAGATACGGAAGCTGCTGGAAAAGATCGGAGACAGTGATAAACGGTCGGTGTACATTCTGATGGAGCGAATTCAACCAATGGTCATCGTCAACTACCCGGTCATCTCCGGTCAAGATGTCCAGTTCACTAAAATGACCAGCGAAATCGGAATCTTCGGCGCCTTGGTTGGGCAAGTAAACAAATATGATTTAATTATTAATTGAGCTTCTATGGCGCCCCATCTGCGAACTGGCTTCCACGTGCACAGAATCGATGTGACGTAAGACGATGGCGGCGTCACTGGTCTTGGTGGCCTTTAAACTTAAGTTCTCGGCCTGTGGACCTAAGTAGGCCTATAGTAATTAGACCTATAGTATTGTCTGTAGCCTGTACAGCGCTAAGTAACTGCGCTCTAATTCAGAAAAACGTCCCTTCTGGGAGACAATGCTCTGTTGCTTCCCTTTCTTTCTTGGCCTCTGACGATGACGATGACGGTGACGATGAAGATGAAGATGATGAAGATGATGATGATGATGATGATGATGATGATGATGATGATGATGATGATGATGATGATGATGATGATGACGATGACGATGAAGATGAAGATGAAGATGACGATGACGATGACGATGACGATGACGATGACGATGACGATGACGATGAAGATGAAGATGACGATGACGATGAAGATGACGATGACGATGAAGATGACGATGAAGATGACGATGAAGATGAAGATGAAGATGAAGATGACGATGATGGTGATGATGATCATTAATGAACATGTTCTTCTCCTACAGAACAAAGAACGAGATCTTCCTGAACCGTTCAACTGGTTATCTGCTGCGAACGAAGAGAACGGATATGAACGAAGGGGGCGTCGCCAGAGGAAACTCCATTCTGGATTCGCCCTATCTCATCGATTAACAACCACTCGAGTTTCTTCAGATCGACGCTAGGAGCGCTCCATCTCCAGGAGTGGCGATCAAATCTAATCTAATCTAATCTAATCTAATCTAATCCATTTTAATCTAATCACTTCTGTAGCGCCTTTATTATAATGAACGAGGCATCAATCAATTTGGACGAGAATCACGAATAGTAATCGGCTGAAGAAGAAGAAAAGCAGCGAGCAGTCCCTTGAGCTAGCCCGAGACGCAGCCACGAGTGCGAAGCGTTAGCGACTTCATTTTCTTAGCCTCGGCATACGAGGGTGCGTGGCGGGTCCTCTCCCTCGCCGTCTAATCTTCCACCGACGGTGTATGGTCATTGTACTCATCTTATCGATGTCGGCTAGGGGGCGCCGGTGGAGTAGAAGATAAGAGCAGTCCCTTAAGCTAGCCTGAATGCAGCCATGGGTATGAAGTGTTAGCAACTTCATTTTCTTAGCCTCGGCATATGACGGCTGGTGGTTAGTCCTCTCCCTCGCCGTCTCATCTTCCCACTGGCGGTGTACGGTCAGTGTACTCATTATAGCTGAGTCGACTAGGAGGCGCAGGTGGATTAGAAATCTCGGGAAAATATGAACGTCCGACCTCTCGGTTGACAGTCAAGCATACTGACCACTTGACTACCGTGCACCTGTGGAGAATTCAGGTAGAAATCTGAGAGCTCTGAGAAACCGGAAATCAGACGAATTGAAACAGTTTAGACCTGAACGATATTGAAGTACTGCCAGACCGCTCAGAAACTGGGCAGCCATTTCCAAAACTTTGGACCAGCCACCGAAAAGTCGTAATCATAATCTTAAACTTCAAAATTGTATAGCGCTATTCTAAAGCTAAGCGCAGGGCACCAGCTGATTCAAGAGCGCTGCGTCAAGTCAAAGGGGTTCCAGAGATTGCAAGGGAAGGTCAGTGGACATTGTCAAGAAACTCATAGGCGTCAGCAGGAATTTTTGTAAGGGGGTGCACATTTTTGTATGGGTGGGGGCAAAATGACGATTTTGCGTGGCTATTAGCTACTCCTGGACAAAGAACACGTGATAACTTAAAAATAAATCGTGTTCGGACTATAGTCATATTAATCAAAAGATTTTATTTTTGTTAAATATGCGCAAAATCCAGGGGGGCAAATGCGCCCCCTTGACTCCCGTCCGGACGCCCATGAAGAGAAGGTCCGAGAGCCCAACGCTGTTCAAGTCGAGATACAGCCAGAGGGACAGCCAGGGAACAGACAAGGGACAGACAAGGGGACAGACAAGGGACAGACAGACAAAGGGACAGCCAGAGGGACAGCCAGAGGGACAGTCAGAGGGACGGGTCCCAATCGCTGTTTACGTTGAGGGGAAACAAATGGTTATGCTCCCAAAGATTTTGTTTTGCAAAGTTGAATTTCATAAGGTTGTAGCTTTCGTTTGTTTAGGAAATCTTATATTTAATTAAGCTCGAATTTCAGAAATTGTCGTGGACTGCATGAGGAACAATACTTACGCTCTAAATGTGTTTACATTACAACATTTCTTTGTTATCATGTTTTTTGCGCTGATCTATATTTTCGTTATTAATGTTCTATTCATTGTTCTTTGCGAACGTTGCAAACTGTGACGTTAATCCTGCACTAATCAAATATTTGGCCTATACCGACTCACTCCTCAGCGCTCCTGATTGTATGTAGCCTACCGAAATGTAAATATGGTTTTATCAGAACACTTAATATGGCATAATCGTAATAGTAATCGTAATATTAATCGTAATAGTAATTGTAGTCGTAATCTCCAAACTTCTAAAGCGCCATTCGAAAGCCAAGCGTATTTTTGTTACCTCACAAAAGCGCTATTAAAGGCTAAAGAGTGCTTCGTGAATGAGCTGGTGCCATGTTCTTAGCTTTCAAGTGACGTTTAAAAATTTAGAGTTTACGATTACAATTACTATTATGATTACTATTACAATTACTATTAAATGTATATGACGTGATCACTATTTCGATCCACAAAGAGTAATTGGAAGGCGGGGGTGGGCGAAAGAGTGGGGCGAAAGCCGCGAAACTTCACAAGAAGGGACATCAGTAAACTTCAAAGAATATTTGCTTAACCTACCTGATGATTAGGCTAATGCCAGAGAAATCCCAATGCTATACAATGCAATACAATAATAGGCCCTACTATACTTTTGCTTCTTAATAAATACACACACATATAAACATACGCGTACATAATTATATACATGCACACACCTTTTTTTCAGTTTAAACGACCCGATAAATAATCTACTATTATTATTACAACTAATTGGTATTTTGAAGACTTTGGGGCAATAAATTTTGATGTAAAAATCATAAATATTATATAAGTTTGAGTCTTTAGCTTTACATGCAAAATCACTATTTAATACTGTCAATTGCATCTTAAAGATATTTAAGTATTCTTACATATGGATCGACACTGGTAGTAGGGCCTATAATATGTGATTTATGCTAGACACCTGCCTTTATGTAACCAATAGTTTTTAAGAACTCGACATCCGTTACCCACGTCATGAAACTCGTACTCTGGCAGAGCTAGTCCCAAGTCTGGATAAAGGAGGAGGGCGACGCTAATGATCTTTGTTATCAGAAGTGTCGTTAAACTGAAACTACTACGCACGTTGTGTTGATTATACAAAAAACTAATCTAAATTGTTGGCTCGTCGGAAAGACGAAATGTCCGAAACGTCTAATGGTATTAGGATTTGCATCCTCTGAGAGCCATAATTTGTGCGTATGTATTTGGATACATAATATAGCTCATTTTATACCTCACAAGAACGTTGCCTGAGCCAGTAAGCGTACACGAAGGGACACAAAGGATTATTGTGTCCAAATTTAATATTATTGTCACTGTCGACATAAATAACGCCTTTTAAGAACAAACCAATCGGGTTCGCCCAGACAAATTCCGGGAAGTGTCTGCTAATACCGTTAATTGTTAAGTAACGCACTGAATTTACACTTCCTTAAGACACTGCGTTGCAAAAGCCATGTATCGATGAGGTGTTTAAACTGGGCGAGAGATGGAGCTTTTTACTAGGATTGAAACAGATTTAGCGTCGCTGTTGGAAAAAGACGAGTAACACAGAAACTACCGTACCGGATCCTCACTCAGATTCACAAGAATTTTGGGGCGAGCTATAAGGTCAACCTCACAGTCATAACTTTTGATTGTAAATTGTTTTTTCACCGACGCTATATATTTCGTCAATATTGTTTAACTCCGGAACTTCTCGTACTCTGGTAGTGCCAGTCCCAAGCCTGGATAAAGGAGGAGGGCGACGCTAATCATCTTTGTTATGACACAGTATCGTTAAACAGCAACTAACAATCGCTCGCTGTCGCGCAGATAGGCCTAATCTGAGTTGTACAGGCTATGAAGATTTCTGCTTCATTCCCCCCATAGGATGGACGTCGCTGCCACCAGGTAAAAATTTTTGGCGTACCACCAGCACAGGTCAGATCAAAAACAACAGGCGATGGCGAAATCCCTTGCAATTAGTGTAGGACCGTATAGGCAGACAAATTTTAAAATTAATATGTAATTTTAAGTATGTTATCTTTTTGAATTTTTCGCGTACCCCTTAGCGACACCTGGCGTACCACAAGTGGAACGCGTATCACCGTTTTAAAACCGCTGCACTACAATACTGTGTGCTACTGCGAGGTTATGAAAAGGCGCTATAGCAAATGTTTTAATAAATATATGTACATAAACAAACATACATATATACATGAACACACCTTTCTTTCACTTTAAAAGACCAGATAAATTTTCTACTATAATTACAATAATATTATTAGGTGTTGGTTTGGTTGTCAGAACGACATGTGTACTAAAGCGCCTCTGGCGAATGCCTTTCCATAGAGGACAGAAGCCAATAGGGCTATATATTTTGGCGTTAAATCTCTAATGTTATCTCAGTTTAAATCTTTAGCTACAAATGCAATATCACTACTGAATACTGTAAATTCCATTTTAAAGATATTTAAATATTTTTACACATGGACCGTCAACAGTTGTATAATATGTGTTTGATACTAGACACCTGCTTTTATGAAACGTATAGTGTTTAAGAGCTCGCCATCCGTTAATGAGGTTATTCTATTTGCTGATGATACTAATGTGAATTTTTGGCTCGTCGAAAGACGAAATTTATAAAACGACCAATAATATTATTAGGTTCGCACAGGGCTGTAGTCGAGGGTATATGCCGGGTATACAGCGTGTACTCACCTCTAGAGACCGTATACTCACCTCACAAAATATTTTTATTTGTTTATATTAAAATACTGTAGCGTATACTCACCTCTAATTTGTTTTGGAAAACTAACCGGTAGCGTGTACTCACCTCTAATTTTACCACTACAGCCCTGGGTTCGCATCATCTGAGAGTCATAATTGTGCGTATGCATTTGGATGCTTAATATAACGCATTTTGGTACCTCACAAGAGCGTTGCCTGAGCCAATAGGCGTACACGAAGGGACACTAAAAGATTAATGTGTCCAAAAGTAATATTATTGTCATTGTCGATATAAATAACGCCTTTTAAGAACAAACCAATCGAATTCGCTCAGACAAATTCTGGAAAGTGTCTGCTAATACCGTTGTTAGGCCACGTACTGAATTTATAGTTCCTTAAGGCACTAGGCTACGTTGCAAACGCCAGGTATCGATGAGGTGTGTCAATGATCAATTCAAACGGTTAATTAACCTTCCACTGATCGTACTGTGGCAGTGCCAGTCCCAAGCCTGGATATAGGGGGAGGGGGCGTAGAGTAATGGATAACACACTGGCGTGAAGTGCAGAAGGTACCAAGATCGAATCCCGTAGCCCTCCATAAGGTTTACTCAGCCTTCTACTCGCTAGATGGCGGCGGTAGTTAAGTGAGTGTTAGGCCGTGATTGGCGCCCTGCGTGGCTGCCGTTAAAAACAGTTGTATTCGATTCCTCTAAAACTGTTATCATGTGCTTCTACTGTATACATGTATTTAAGGCGCCCTGCGTGGCTGCCGTTTCTACTATATGTATGTTCACTGTACAGCGCAGTGCGGTTAGCAGGCGCTTAATTAAAGAAAAGATATTACTATTATTATATTAAACTGGGCTAGAGATGGAGTATTTAGAAGATATATAGGATTGAAACAGATAAAAAGACGAGTTAAACAGAAACTACCGTACCAGTCGCTCAGTCAGTTTAACAAGAATTTTGAGGTGAGGTATTGTAAATAGGCCTACTGCTCAGTCAGTTTAACAAGAATTTTGAGGTGAGGTATTGTAAATAGGCCTACTGCTCAGTCAGTTTAACAAGAATTTTGAGGTGAGGTATTGTAAATAGGCCTACTGCTCAGTCAGTTTAACAAGAATTTTGAGGTGAGGTATTGTAAATAGGCCTACTGCTCAGTCAGTTTAACAAGAATTTTGAGGTGAGGTATTGTAAATAGGCCTACTGCTCAGTCAGTTTAACAAGAATTTTGAGGTGAGGTAAGATCGACTTCAACGCCCATCGTAGTCATAATTTTTTATTATAATTATATATTAGATAATGCAACTGGGTCTGTTTAGACACCTTCATATTGTTTTTCACCGACGTTATACATTCTTCAATTCGTTAAGTCATTTGCGTTCAATGACATGAGGTATACTTTTATATCGACGTGAACGGTCTCTGATGTAGATATACGTTGGCCAGAAAATAGTGTTAAACTTAAACTGCACATAGTCATGTCATAATGTTTCATTCAACACTTTTAAAAGTGTTACCCTTCGAAACTATATCACTACGAATCGTGTTGAACTCCGCAACTTCTAGTGCTTTTGTAGTACCAGTCACAAGCCTGGACAAAGGAGGAAGGCGACGCTAATCACATTTCTCACAGCAGTGTCCTTAACAGTTACTAAACAACCCCATCAAAACTATATAAGGAAAGTAAGGTCGACGTCAACGGCTCTAGAAGCCATAAGATGTACTACTATACTACTACTACTACTACTACTACTACTACTACTACTACTACTACTACTACTACTACTACTACTACTACTACTACTACTACTACTACTACTACTACTACTACTACTACTACAACAACTACTACTACTACTATTACTACTACTACTACTACTACTACTACTACTACTACTTCTACTACTACTACTTCTACTACTACTACTACTACTACTACTACTACTACTACTAGGCTACTTCTACTACTACTACTATACTACTACTACTGCTACTACTACTACTACTACTACTACTACTACTACTAGGCTACTACTGCTGCTACTGCTGCTGCTGCTGCTGCTGCTGCTGCTGCTGCTGCTGCTGCTGCTGCTGCTACTACTATGAACGAGAATTATCTTTACGTTGCTATCTCCAGATCCTTCTGAGCATTGACAACTGTTGAGTTAATTCTAGATGAACTGTCATCAAGCGAAAACGTTAATAGGCGACTTTTAATGACTATTTCTAAAAACAGACGATATTCAATTCTATAATAATACTGTAAATTCAACGACCTAAAAGATTGGACGGACTAATGATATTCAGTCGACGAACGCTCAAGTTTTCACGCTTGCAGAAACTATTATTGAAATCCTATGAATTGTTTAACTCTTAGTTAACTACGGCTCAGAAAACTGAAACTCTTAAGCAATCTAGAAGCAGCTTGCTAATAACAATCTCATGTAAATTTCAGTATTATATTACAAGCTAATTGAAGTCTGACTAACTGGACTAACATCTTACAGACCCACAACTCTTGGCTTCAGGGCCACAATCCTCTGTCCAGCCTCACCAAATCCTAGTAGACCTGGAATCGACCCTATGTCCTTCCAACACACTCTCTCTCTCCTCTCCTCGTCTCTCTCTCCTTCCCTCCATCCCTCCGCCTGTCCCTCCCTCCCTCCGCCGTCCCTACCTCCGCCGTCCCTCCGTCTGTCTGTCTGTTCCTCCCTCCCATAATTCTTTCCTCCCTCCATCCATCCCTTCCTCCTTCCCTCCCTTCCACCTTCTCTCTCCCTCTCCCTCTTTCTCTCTTGTAAAATTCTGTCCCCCTTTCAATCTCTGCCATTTCGTCTCGTTTCACTCCTTGCGTCACTTCCATCCCATTTTCGCTCCTATTTTGACTCTCCCTCCGTTTCATTCTCTCCGTTTCACTCTCTTCCACTTTCAATCTCTCCCTGTTTCAGTCTTTTCCCGTTTCACTCTCTCCCTATTTCACTATTTCCCTGTTTCATTCACTCTCCCTCCGTTTCACTCTCTCCCTGCTTCACTCTTCCTGTTTCACTCTCCCTGTTTCACTCTTTCCCCGTTTCACTCACTCTCCCTCCTTTTCACTCTTTCCCCGGTCCACTCACTCTCCCTCCGTTTCACTCTCTCCCTGTTTCACTCTTTTCCCGTTTCACTCACTTCCCTCCGTTTCACTCTTTTCCCGTGTCACTCACCCTCCGTTTCACATCCTTTCGTTTCACTTCCTTCAGTGAAACTACACCCGTCCTACTGTCTTGCCCTTCAACCGAAGTCGAGGCATTTCTGGCAGTGATCAATGTACCTCCTTTCCTCTGCAGTGTCAAACTCCCTCTCGCACCGTGGACAAACGAATACATCCAAACTGTGAATACTAATAAGTTCCTCTTCGTTTTTCTCCTCCCCTAAAAGGTCGAACACTGGCGCACTATAAATTCGAGATCCAACCCGACGCCACTCGCTCAAGCCGGGACTCAACAACGGCTGTTCTGTGACTTCCTCGGTCTGCCCTGCGTAACTGATTTCTTCTCCTCGCGATCCTGCTATCATACCCGCTATGGGTTCTTCCGAAATTGTTCGGAATCTATCGTTGCTTGCGTGAACTAAAAAACAAATTGCTGAAACGTCCTGATTGGGTGAATTGTCACCGGAAGGAGGTTTGAACGAGCTTTCCTGGGTCATTAGTTGCGATATTCCCCTGTGTAGTTCTTCGCTTCCTTCACGCATTCCTTCACGAGTCTCGGTATCGGCGACAGGGTTCCGTGAAGTATTTGATCTTGCTTCTGGATCACTACAGGCGATCCGGAGCGTCGATGTTCCGGGATTATCTTTGGATTTTGGATCATAATAGGCATCGTGGACTTTCGATGATCCAGGAATATCTTTGGCTTTTGGTATGGAACAGGTATCCTGGACTATCATTGTTCCAGGAATATCTCTGGCTATCGTATCATAACAGATGGCCTGGACTGTCGATGTTTCAGAAATATCTGTAGCTGTTGGTATTGAATAGGTACTTTGAGTTGGCGATTTTCTTCTCGATCCAGTTTCAACGAATTGGCCGCTTGGATCATTTGGCAGCTTATGTCCAGATTTGGAGATCGAAAACGCCTGCGAAATATATCCCGCCTAAAATAATCAATCGGGATTTATGCATCATTCGGATATAAAAATACGACCAGAAATATTCAGACAGATTTTACGGGCTATGAAATGTCGATCGCGACGTATTTAATGTCACACTCACGTCATAGCCTCCTCCAGCGTATACGCTATCAGCCAGTTTGGCGGAAAACAATTCCCTGGAAAAATTGGGACCGCTCTTCTAATTCTTCTTTCACTGCCATTATTGCTTTCAGATCCAAAGCAGGTGTGCAAGCATTCAAATTCCAGAAATATTGCAAGATAAAGTATTTTAGACAAATTCTGAGCAATAAAAAAACACAGTAATTCCATAACTAGATCAAGTTGTTGCTGTGTGAAATAATCGTCGTACAATACGTGAACTCTTTATAATTAGTCACTCTAAGACAGAAAGTCTATAGAGACCGAAGATGAAGTGTTACCGACTGCTATTCATCCTAGGTCTCTGTAGACTTCCTGTCTTCTTCCGAAGTATTAGCGACTTCATTTTCTTAGCCTCGGCATGTGCGGGCGGGTACCCAATCCTCTGCCTCGCCGTCTGGTCTTTCCACGGACAGTGTGCGGTTGGTGTACTCATTTTAGTTGAGATGGCTATGGTGTCAGTGGCGCAGAAATCTCGAACCAAATTTCTGCTCTGGTGGGGATTTAAACCCCCAACCAGCCAGTTGACAGTCCAGCGCGGTAATCACTACACTATCGCCCACTCCGCAGAGATCTAACTCGTAAATGTATACTATTCTGAGAGCAGATCTGTAGGACGTACGCACCCCATGGAGCAGCCCTTTGGTCTAGATCGGCTTACATAGATGATAGATCACACTGACTAACCTGCGAAGACTCTTCGATCAAATGACGGCCAAGAGGTGATAATATGTTCTCTGGTTGTTGTTGTTGCTGTTGTTGTTGTTGTTGTTGTTGTTGTTGTTGTTGTTGTTGAGGATGATGATGATGATGATGATGATGATGGTGGTGGTCTTGGTCCAGCTGCTGGATTCGTCGATAGAGAGCGTCTATCAGAATCTGTTTGATGTAAACATTCTTCTCCAACCGACTCACCTGGAGTAAAACGACAATCTACACTCACAGCACATCACTATCATCATCATCATCATCGTCATCGTCATCGTCATCATCACCACCACCACCATCATCATCATCATCATCATCATCATCATCATCATCATCACCATCACCATCATCATCATCACCATCATCATCATCATCAGCAGCAGCAGCAGCCTCACTTATCCAATCCAATCTGGACAATTTCTATAGCGCCGTTCGTGTCCTGTTAGCGACTTTGATCGAAGATCGATTCAAATCAAAGTCCAGCGCTTAAATGTAATGTAATCTCAGATTTATATAGCGCCTCTTCAAACGAGAAACTCACCAGAGGCACTCTCGACCTAACGAGAGAAAACCATGACTGAACAAAATGGTTTTCCAGGGCTTACAGAATAGAGGTAAAGAAAGACGAAGAAATGAGGATCGAGACTGGTGTTCATCAACTCTGATCAAGGTTTTAGTCGGTTGTTTTGGCTTCTATTTGATCTAATCTAATCTAATTATTTCTGTAGCGCCGCTATCTTAAAGTCCAAGAGATCCGTGGCTTAGAGTGAAATCGCTGGAACAGAAGTCACGATCCATTGGAAGAACGAGGTTGAAATGCCATAGATGAAAGAAGCCAGAAGCCAGGCCACGACCTCCATACATCAAAGGTTTCGTAATCCATCATCCTGTGATGGAGACCAAAAGGACTCAGCCTCCGTCTGACAGTCACCTGCATTAGGTCACGTGTATACCCTTAAAAAGTATACATCAGAAAGCAAAATATATACATACAATTTCACACATACATACACATATAAACATGCATACATACACACATACATGTATATATATACATACACACATACATGCATAGATACATACATACATAACTACATAAATGCATACATACACACATACATGTATATATATACATACATACATACATGCATAGATACATACATACATAACTACATAAATGCATACATACACACATACAAACATACATTACTACAAAAATACATATATACATACATACATACATACATACATACATACTACATGCATACATGCACGTATATATATTCCTTGCAGTTGTGAAAAGGTATACATACATTCATACATATACATACACAGGCTGCATAAATAAATGCATAGGCACACATGCACACATACACGCACGCAGGCATAGACAGACCAACACTTTCCACCGTACCTGCATTTACGTATGCAAACGATGCATACATGTTTATGTATGCACATCATTCGCAAACATATCATTAGCCTATATACCTTGTCAGTGGCATCTGATAAGCGTTGCCCAACGTCCCCTTTTACGTCAACGGTGTTCTGCAGGTGCGCCAACCTCCGCTCGAGATCCCTTATCTTCTGCCGTAACTGGACCACGATGTCTTCGCACTCCTGCAATTCCTACACGCACACATTTAAGTGTAGTGTAATGACAATGCGATATATTTCAATTTAATGTAATGACTATGCGATGTAATGACACGATTTATGCTGCGCGTATATATTGTGGAATCTACGTACAAAGGCAGAATTACGACCATAGGCGTAGACTCTGGGGGCAGCCGGGGCACGTGCTCCCTCAATAATTGAGATGGACTGTACACCCAATGCAACAAGTGTAGAATGAATAATCAAATGCCCCTCCCCAAATATTTTGGACAAGTTTACGCCAGTGATTACAACAACTATATATCTGAACCATCCTATAGAATTCATCAAAACTTCCCATCTTGCTATCTCTGCCCAGTCTTTCACTCAAAAATTCTTTTCCCACAAAATCCAATCCTCATTCCTCCCTTTCCCCTTACCTCTCTCGCCGCTTCACTTCTAAACACCACTCACCTTAGCCGTCTGACTGTCCGCCTGTCTGACCGTTGGATCTTGGCCTGGAACCGATTTTGACCTTACCTGCCCATTGATTTTCTCTCGACTATAGGCGCCTGTGAAATAAGCTCGTTCCCGCGACTTCCTATTGGGGTGCTGTATAAATATCAAGATTGTGATTACGAAAGGTGGTAGCTTATTTGTATCTTTTCCAATGCAGTTAAGCATTAGCAGTATATGAATCTGAGGCATTAAACAAGTGCACCAAAATCTACTGCTTGCTGACCGACACAAGTGTACGCGAACTACTTGTCCTGGTTCGTTGCAGAGTTAGCTCAGCAGTAGTGAACCGGCAGTCGTTGGATTATAGTCTATACAGGCCCGGCTCAAGACATTTGGCGGCCCTGGGCAAATTGGCGGCCCTAGGCAAACCGGCGGTCCTAAGCACAAAAAAGTTGATGACTTTTTTATATTTTTTTAATACTCATTCACCTCTTTTACGAATAATTAATTAATCTTTGAAAAATGGAAAATTGGCGGCCCCTAAAAATCGGCGGCCCTGGGCGGCTGCCCAGTTGCCCATATGGACGAACCGGGCCTAATTATAGAACCAATTCAGCTACCGAAAATACGAATTTGTTGCTCAATTAAAAGCAGATAGGCCTACATTTTATAGAACTAAAACAAATCGCATAGAATAAGACATGAACATATATGAACATGAAATAGGCGATCAACACAAGACGAATAGCTAATTAAGCTAATTAACAAAAGACGTGTGCCTAATTAAACAAGTAATCAACCGCCCAACCGTTGATCAGAAGTACAAAGAGAGAATTTCCGCTTGGGATAGTAACAATCCAGAGCCTATGGTAGATGAAGAGAAGATTAGTTACTGTTTAACGACACTGTGTCATAACAAAGATGATTAGCGTCGCCCTCCTACCTTCTCCAGGCTTGGGACTGGCTCTGCCAGAGCACGATCAGTGGCGTATAGTTCCTGAAGAGAACAGGAATTGCACTGTCCATGTGTACGACAATGTATGCGTTGGAGGAGGTTTCGCTGTGCGGCCTAAACATGGCCTAATTTAGGTCCTAAACTATATAGGCCTATCCTAATATTCTCCGAACTGCTAACCTATCATTCTGGATAAACGCAATAATTAACGGAAAGCGCCTACGTATCTATGCCTGCGTGCATGCGCTTGTATGTGTATATATGTGTATATATATATATATATATATATATATGTGTGTGTATTTACGCAGCCTGTATTAGGATACGTGTATGTATGAATGTATGTATATATGCAGGTATGCATAGCGCCTTTGTTAAGTAGCGCTATATTAAATGTCTTGTTACTTACTTACATGCATGCATGCATGTTTGTACGTATTTATGAATGTATGTAACGCATTAATGTATGTATGTTTTAATGTATGCATGCATGGACGTACGTAGATATACAAATGCATTGTAGTTGCAACTGAAAATTTATATAGCGCCACTTCAGAGAAAACTCACCAGAGGCGCTGCCGACCTCACACAATGAAGCCACGACCAAACAAAAGCGATTGCAGAGAAGAGGTAAACAACGGCCGGGCTGAGGGGTTAATGTCACAGGTTGTTAGGCAACTGATTCCAGTGTATGTATGTATGTATGCATGTGTGTATATATATATGTATGTGTGCATGCATATATGTATGAATGAATATATATATATATATGTATGTATTAAGGTATGTATGCATGTACGAATACATGTATTTTTAATATGTATACTATACATGTATGTAGGTATATAATATGTAGGCCTATGTATGTCCGATTGTACGTATGTATGCACATGATATGCATGTATGTATGTATGTGTGTATGTTGGTAGGTGTATAATATGTATGTATTTGGGTATATTAAATGTATGTATGAGGTTATTTAATATGTATGTATGCATGTAGGTATATAATATGTTTGCATGTATGTATGTATGTATGTATGTATACATGTACATATTAATGCAAGTAATTATGTATTTTTAATAGACCTAATACCTTTCTGCTATCACAAATTACTTCGTGCAGTAGCAACTTAATCCACGACAACACATCTTTGCCTATAATTAAAAAAACTCGTAGCCAATCATTTCTTTCCGTGCAATAGACAGGATGCTTACCAGGAACGAAGCCGGTGTTAGGGAAACTCGGTCCAAGATCGACCGCACGAGTCTCTTTAGTCTCGCATTTTGCTTTGTGAGCCAAGCAACGAGTTCTGCATTTGTACAGCAAGCACAGGGTTTCGTAGTCAGGACTCTGGTGCTGTCTGAAATGGTAGCTTCTTCTGCGGACCTGTTGGCGTCAGATAGGAGACAGTGATCAGCGTCCTCAAGGTGTTTCCTTTGTAATTCGTCGTTTGATACATTTTGTTTCATATAGCTGTCAGATTCCTTTATTTGCAATTCGCTTACAGTCTCAGTATTGTGTTTCGTCTGCATTTCACCCTTGTTACGTTGAGTGGAAGGAACTCGATGGCTGTCACTGTCACTTAACTGGCGCAGAGAGGTAGGCGACTGTATTAAAATACTGCTCAGCGGCATCGCAGCTTGGCATTGATATGACTCTAGAACGTCTGCAGATTTTCCCTGTGAAGTTAGGCAATGACTTTTCCAGCCTTTGGCCCCGCTGGACTCATTGGCTTTCGTTCCAAACGCATCACCGTGTTCTAAGTCACCTTTCTTGTGCTTTGCCTCTCCATCGTCGTTTATGTCTGCGTTCTTGGTTGCGTCCAGTGACTTCAAACCACCATCTTCTTCGACGATGTATTCCAGAAGGCCACCATCACAGTCCGTAGCATCTCGCATAGAACCACGATCTGCATCAACGTTGCATTTTGCCAGATCGGATAGCCAGACGATTTCCGGGTTCAGCGTATCGATACCTCTAATGTAAAACTCGGTCGAGTCGAAGTTTCCGTAAAGTTTTAACGTCTTTTCAATTTCCGATTCTGTTATAAGTTCTTCTGCATATCCACTCATTTCTGTGCGCGTATCAAGCACAGGCTGCAGTTCGCTCTGAATCCAAGGCTGCGATTTTAATCCGAACCGTTCGTTCGTTTTCGATGTGCCTACCTCTTCGCACAACAGTCTCAGTTGTCGGTCAAGCCTTTGAGAGCATCTATTGTAGAGGATCTTATAATCGCTTAACGATGTTTTAGTTTCGTTCAAGAGATGAATTGTCTCAGCCAACAGGCACTGGAGATTGTCCATCGCCTGCAGTTTGAGTTTAATGTTCGCATTCTCAGTCACGATGTTCCGCAATTGTTGTTTGGTTATTGCTACCGTATCCTCCTTGTCACGACTGAAGGCTTGGGATAATTGTCCTCTGGCCGTCCTCTCCATAGATGTAGCTTCCTTCACTAAATCTCTGGATAATAACCAAACCACTTAATAAAATCGTAATCGTAAACTCCAAATTTTCTGAAGCACCAGCTCTCCAGAGCTGAAGAAGAAGAAGAAGAGGGAGAGGAAGAGGAAGAGGAAGAGGAAGAGGAAGAGGAAGAGGAGGAGGAGGAGGAGGAGGAGGAGGAGGAAGAAGAAGAGGAGGAGGAGGAAGAAGAAGAAGAAGAAGAAGAAGAAGAAGAAGAAGAAGAAGAAGAAGAAGAAGAAGAAGAAGAAGAAGAAGAAGAAGAAGAAGAAGAAGAAGAAGAAGATGGTGATTCGAAGTTACTGGGCGCAACCAGGAACACAGGCATAAAAGACGATAGTGAGGTCAAGCACAAGAGGTTCAGAGCACCAGCTTATTAGTAAGCGCTGCGTCAAGTCAAAGAGGTTTTCCAGAAATGGTCAAGGGAAGTTTCCGAACCCGGTTGCCAGAGAGACCAGGGAAATGAGGCAGAGGGGGCTGCTGATAAACATAGGGAACTCGGCTAAAAGATGAGTGAACAGACCGTATACAATGTCGTTTGGGAAGAAGAATGATTGACATTTGTAGTTACAAAATGAATGGCGGGAGTAAAATTTACTCACTCGCCCATTTTCTCACGACCTCCGACAATATTTCCAGTTATTAAACTTGGTAAGTAAACTCAGAGGCATGTGGTAAGTAAAGAACAGAAGCATGGTAACTGGTCAGTAAACTCAGAAGCATTATGGTAAGTAAAATCAGATCAGAAGCATGTGGTAAATAAAATCAGAAGCATATGGTAACTGGTAGGTAAACTCAGAAGCATTGTGGTAACTGGATAACCTTCTAGCTTTCGCAGGGCTCACATTTCAAGGTTTAAATCATAGAAGGGATCAGAGAACATTAAACTTCAGAATCTAAGCCTAGAGGTGTGCGTCAAGGCCGATATGAGTATAATGATGGTCAGACTGTCACAAAAAGCTCTACACAGGGACTTTACCTGATGACCCCTACCTGTCGGCAGAAAGGCAAGATAGGAAGTTATGCACGACGAATGAGAAGAAGGCAGTACGGTATTGCAAAGAAAATGAGGGTCTTATTTAAGTCGTTGGGTGACTGAGCGAGCTGAAGAGACCTTCGAGGAAATTTAAAGATAAGCAGACGCCAGAAATGTCTAAAAGAGTTCGTAAGAAGTTTCTTTCAAAATCGTAAGAAATTATTTTAAAATATTATCGTCAGAAATTTCTTTAAATATCCTCAGAAAATGCTTTAAATATCGTCAGAAATTTTGTTACATATATATCGTCACAAACTGTGTTTTAAAAGCCAGAACTATCTTAGCACGTTGTCCAAAATAGGCCTTTACGTATAAAAACGTCGTCAGAAATTTATTTTAAAAGATCGTTAGAAATTTCTGTAAAACTTTCCCCGACTTTTCTTTTAAAAGTCATCAGAAGTTTACTTTAAAAAATCGTTAGAAAGAATTTTCTTTGAAAGGTCGTCAGCAATTTCTAAAAACGGTAGCCTAAACAGAAAATCGTATCGTTAAGTACGCCTATAATTATGTATCTCCATTGTTTATATAATGTCGACAAGGCTCTCACACACAATGTGACGCACTGCTTGGACCCATCAAACGCACTCTGGTCTTTCCCGCGGCACCCAATCTTAATCGAAATCGCGAAATTTCCCATGCGCTATTTAAAAGCTAATCGCAGGGCACTAACTTAATTACGAGCGCTGCGTCGTTTCAGAGGGGTTGTCCAGACTCCAGAGATAGCATACAAAGCAAGGTCCAAGCCATCCTCAACTTACACCTTTGTCTCTTTCATTTATATGGCGCCCCTATCGAATTACAACGGATGAATCGATGGCGATACCAGTGTGGGAATTATTATTATTATTATTATTATTATTATTATTATTATTATTATTATTATTATTATTATTATTATTATTATTATTATTATTATTATTATCGCACCGTACTTGCTACATGGCGCCACTCAACCGGTGCTCAGCAGCGCCCAGTGATGGGCAATAGTTAACTAAACAGTTGTTAACTTTTAGTTTAACTAAAACTTTTTAGTTAAGGATGAAGTTTACCTAGAAAAAAATAGTAGGCCTACGCCTGTAACTGTATGCTAGAACAGTACACACTGCATAGTTTGAAGGTGAAATTGTCATTGACGCTCTGCATCATTACAGTTCACTTAACCTCTGTTATTGTGAAAATGTTTGTTGTAAAAGTTGGAAAAAAGTTGGAAACAGTTTAACTACTTTTTTTTAGTTTAGTTAACTAATTTCCAAAATCAGTTGCCAACTTTAGTTAAACTATTTTTTTAGTTGGAAAATAGTTTTAATTTAACTAAAAAAATATAGTTTAGTGTCCATCACTGGCTGCGCCTTACATGATATATAGTAGTAAGTTACTACTGTAAAACTGTATCTGTTACTACTAGTAACAGATAGTTTTACAGTAGTCAAATTTAACTGTAGGCCTATATAATTATACTGTAATTGTAGAAAAAAGACTGGGGGGTTGAACATTTTATCCGTATTTTGCAAACTAATGTCAACGAAATTTGAAAGCAGCGGACTTCAACGCTAGCAGATTTGCAAGTCAGATTCGAATCAAAATCAATTGCTTTGTTGAGAAAATTAAAAATAAATATTTAATATGTATAGGCCTACTTGATACGCCATGGAAATATTTTCTCTTTGTCAGAGACTCAGAGTCAAATAATGCTAAATCACACTAGCACAACTGAGGGGGTTGGAAACGACCCCCTGGGGGTGGGGTTGACGACTAACTGTGGGGTCCTAAGAAAGACTAGGGGGTTGAACCCCAACCCTCCGACAATTCCCACCCTGAGCGATACAGAGCGCCGAACTTGTTCTTGCTCAAGGTCATGGTATGATGGCGACAAACTCATGTAGGGCCCGAAACTCACCGAGTTACGAAGCAAGTGCTCAACCTAAAATGTACATTCGACTTAAGCGTAGTTTGTACTTTTCATAACGATTATAAAGTCAGGAAAGGCGTCAAACGAATACGTAAATAATCCTTGGATCAAACTCCGAGCAGCTCACCGTTTGCTCAACTTTCTCTATAACGCTGCACGTGGTCTGAGATTTCTTTAATCAGTACCGACTAAAAAACTATTAACTTCTACTAGTTATTTGAAATTTTAATTAAAATTATGCAATAGTCGTGTGGTCTGTACGCAAGAAAAAGTCGAAATAAAGAGGTTGTCCACGTGAAAATCTTCTGGGTAGCGTCTATCATGCCACCGCTTTCGAAACCACTGGAAATTCCCAAGGTTTCGTAGACGCTGGTGCCCAGTTCTATTAATAGCTCGTTTATATTGTTTCTCCGTAACTACGACCCATAGACATCTATTATTAGTAAATAGAAGATGTCTATGCTACGACCCTAGGCAGCATGAATATTAATAGTCACGCTGTTAATACGGAGAAATTTATGGTGCTCATTTAGAATCTTCTACGTGTATAAGTTACAACTTTCATACTGAGCCTAGCGTTTTTCAAGCTACGGCGTAGAAATAAGCCAACTGTAGCGCGGCCAGTACGCGGGGACCTTAAAGCCCTAGGTTTTAGGTTTGGCGGTTTCCCTCGTAGAATGAAGTGACCAACGACTGTAGGCGGTTCAAGTAAGCATCTGTCGGCCAATGGGCGTTGATTTCATTTTGGTTTACACATCTTACAAGCATAGGCTGCTGAATTTAATTATATGCATAGCCTAGGCAACATCGTCCGCTTTGTGGAATGGAGGCGAGGCGCAGGGACGGTCGGTCGATCGGTGGTAGCCCCCACCCTAGGCCCTTCACCCTCCCTCTGGCCCTCTAGCGGTCGGACGGATGGATGGAGATGCATCGCTAGGGCAGACTAGACCCGACAGGGCATACCCCGTACAGGCCCTACCTCGATCAATTGACCACTTGTATATATATAACCGAGCTGTGGGTCGACTAATTTGTGTATACGAAAGCCAGGTAAGCTGGCTAGAGGTCATACCTGTACTTCTAGAATGTATACAAGTTGTTCCAATTATCCAAATTTACCCCCCCATACACTCATATTACTATGGAGTTCATTGCTATGAAGATACTTACAGGGTTGAGAAACAAGTCTGTAGTTTCTATATGCGATTAGATTGCCATGAACAAATACGAACTTACTATTGTGGTAGATGGCGATCAAGAGGAAGCCATACGGGCATTTTTTGCTCACAACAACTGGAATTTTGAAAAAATTGGTAATTATGAAGACGATGCGTATATATATATATATATATATATATATATATATATATATATATATATATATATATACTGAAATTGTATAAATTGTTTTGTGTGGTGAACCCTGTACAAGTAGGCCCTATTGTTCTTCAGGTAGCGCTATACGTGCGCAAATAAGATTGAACTAAGATTTATAAATATTAAATTAAATTGCATTTATTATCCTTGCAAATATTTAGCTCAAACCATGCTATAGAAATACATAGTAATAATAACATCAGCAATGTTAGTATAATGACAACTGATGTGAACAGCAGTAACAGCAGTAATGATAATAAATGGCCAATTAAAAATGTAATTATTAAAATTACCATGATTATTATTATTACGATATGTAATAAGACAATAAACATATGCATAACCCAGCTAAGCTGTCGTTCAAGTCAAGTCGAAAGAGCTAATTGTATGTTGATGACATTATAAATATATCTCCAACCAATCGAAACTGCCTTTGTTCCAATTGCAGAGTTGGAACCACCAAAGAGAAGAAAATCTTGTATGGATGCCGCTTCGAAGGAGGTCTTGGTCGCGTCCAATGGAAATAGTACAGAGTCAGAAATTGAGGCTCAAAACAGTCATGACATTCAAGTGTCAGCTGATCATTTGCAGCTGCAGGGTGAAAATCATCAATCGGAAGGCGCCTGTCCTCTTTGTTTTCTCTCTCCGTGCGTGGGTTCTGCATCTCCAGGTTGGCTTGGCGGAGGACAAGCAGCGCATGCAGCTAACAGTCCAATACGAAGAGTAATTTATGGAAAATATTGGAAGATCATTTGCAACTTGGGTGGGTGGACGAGCCCATTATATCTGGCCAAGAAACTAACGGAATCGAACGGTGTACTTCACATGCGGGAAATAATGCCAGATTGCGTAGTGCGAAAAGTGAGATCGTTGTATCCGAATCCAACAGGCACGCCTTACATGGGCCACAAGTGGGAGTAACATTGATACTTTGGATAATTCGCCGGACTTTGTTTAGACAGAGAGATTTTTATTGTACACTTACTTTCTGACATAAAGCAGAATTTTATCGATTGTGAGCTGCTTATGTACACCTGCCATAGCTATGATTCAATGTAACATAACATTCCCCCATTTTAAATTTATATAGCGCCTCTTCAAGATTCCTACTCAGAGGTGGATTTAAACCTGAATTGCCCTCAATTGCTCGGCGCCACACGAAAACCACGTTACGGAGACTAGGTTTTTCATAAGTGCTATGTCAAATCAATTTTGCAATGGCCACAGTCCCTTGTCCGTTCAATCTTCTTTTTTTCTTGCTTGGATTAGGACCTCGTTGAGGGGGGGTAAGCCACAGATTCATTTTTATACAGATTGGAGCATCTTGTTACAGATCGGATGCCCTTCGTGGCATCAACCACAGTTTTCCGCTGTGGACCTAGTCTTGGTGATGAACACATGCCCGCTAGGCAGAGGGTCATCAGGCTTATTTAAATTGAGTCATGTGCTCCCATGTCACAAGGCTGTTATTGGATATTTGCAGCTTTTAGTTGTCAAGCAAAATGCCACTCTTTTTCTACAGTGTGCCCTACTAGCCTTGCCGCTGTTGGTCCGCGACTGCTTATTCGTCAGATATAACCCTGTTTATTTCGCAGCTGACCTCTATTTCTAGAGGTCGTTCCACTATCCGCCACCTGTGGACGCGTGTGATAGCAGTCAGCTCTGCCACACATCAGCTCTGCCACACATCTCTCTGTCCTATGCCAGGCCAAAATCCGGGGAGGTCAAGCAGAGTAGACAGCAGAATGCTAAGGTGGTTATGTGTAATGACGGTTGATGGTTATGTAGCACTGATATGTTTGATTTTAGTGTATCATACAATATTGTCACAGCTCTTACGGTTATTCTACTGTGTAGGGTGCATTGCTTTCATTTGAAAAGCTCTCACTGTCTCCTAATTGGTCGTCATCGGATTCGTCCGAAGAGATTTCACTCTGGCAGGTCTCCTTATCTGCAGAAGTTTCTGTCACAGACTCCGATATTGCTTTAGATGCTGACCACACGGCAATGTACAAATTCCAAATGTTCTCAACAAATACGTAGGTCTTGCGCCGATACACTTTTTTCCCGATTTGGCGACGTGGGTTTTTCGAACGAACAGTCGTGCATATAGACGTGTATGGTCTGTCGACGTGTTCGTTCCAGTCCAAGACAGCCAGATTGCTCCGCAGCTCGTACATTAAATTCCCGTAGTGTATCCGTTTATCCAGATAGATCAGACAAACGTTATTAAAACTTTCCACATAAAATGTGTCGTGGCCTTTGACATAATCTTCAGCGTGCTTGTACACTACCAACGACCGAAGAAAGTCCTGGAGCATTGTAATTGCAGCCTCATTTGAAACAATTCGAACTTCAATCATATGCCCCGGCTCTTTGCAGTGGGAAGTTTCATGGCACTTGCTGTGGTTGTTCTGAAAATGAGGGATGCATGATTCTATGAGCTTACGCAGGGTTTGGGCATCTCCATTGCAATTGTCCATACACCAATAGACGTGGTTTCGAATGGCAGCACCCTTGTCAGAAAGCTCGGGATGCCATGTTTTTCCAATGTTTTTTTGTGCTCCTTGCCCAATTTTTTTCACCCCGGCTGTTATAGGACGGGTGCAGTGCCAGCGGTCATTGGAATTCCTGGCTTGCTTCCTCTCACGTAGGCGCTTGTTGATTGTCATGTTTCGATCATGCACATGATGGGCAACTTTAATGTTGCTGAGATCCAGGCTCTCGTACATCCTGTCGAATCCCACTGCCTCGTGACGCTGTGAACAGTTATCATCATTCCCGTTAATGTGTTGAATATCAACGACTTTGTGAGTTTTCAACCCGATAGCAACATGGTCGGTGTGATAACTATTTCGTCTACAATGATGTCGTGCGTCAGTCATTATAGAGATAGCTCCATCAGGCGACAGTGAAGACTCCTGCGCTCTAGCGCCAAATATAGATTGCTTTCGCAGGTTCTCAGAAATGGCACTAAATGTAACCATATTCCTCCTGCGGAAAAGGTCTGACAATAGTCCAAACCGACTGAAGTCGCTAAAGCGCTCGTACTGTATGGGTGTCATACCAGAGGCCAGGTAGCTCAACATCACTCGGTGGTTGACTTCAAATTCCTTCCGCTCGCTGTCTATTGTGGATGAGGAACTCCACTGAAAGGAGTGTTTTTTCGCACACTCCATATCCACCGACAGCACATGACCACTGTGTGTCCATGACTTCACTGAATACGGCGTCACACATGTGGATGAATGTTGTGAGATTGTGTCGATCAACTGGGCAATGCTGGAGCACTGCCCAACAAAATTCTCATGTGCAGTCTCCAAAGCTGTTGCTGGAGCTGCTGATATTGCTGCTGTGACAGATGCTGGATCAGTCAGTGAAGTTGATTCACTTACTTCTTCCGTGACTGAAGACATCGTGAGTGTCTGCTGCGGATGTTGAGTTGCAGAAGAGAGCTTATTGGTGTCAACATCCATTATGACTTTCACCAGAACTTCTCTCAAACTTTTTACTCCCAACGCCAAGCGAATGTCCTCACATTTTTGCTCAAATTTAAGTTTATCACTGTCGGTTGTAAAAGTTAATTCAAAATGTTTCCTTACAGAAACGTAAGGGTAGCTATAACTCTTGGTAGATCCATCAGACAACCGTTTTTTAAATGTTCGCATGTTGCCAACTGCAACACCTGAAGTCGGTGTCGTTGGTACAGCGTAGTCTCCATCCATCTTTGGAAATAGTTCGATATAATGATACTAATATATGTCCACTAACGAAATACAATGTTATACTACTATAAGGTCCACTACTGAAATAAGATAATAATATAATATACAGACACGAGATATAAGCTGTATCGACTATGCGATTTAAAATGGCTATGAAGTGAAGAAATTACGAAGCTCAACTCTGCTGCAGCGAAATTCAAACTAGAATGAGTACTGCAAACCAAGACTCAATTGTGAAAGGACATTTCCTAAGTTCATTTCCTAAGTTCATTAGCATAATTTGGCATGTGACCTAGTCTCTCTTCCTTAGGCTGTATATTAGCATCTGATACTGGTGCAAATTCTTAGAATATGAAATACAGCTTATTGTCTTTAGTGTTCCGGGTATAATAAGGCAACGGTGACAGCATCAACAGCTGGCATTTATATACAGGTTTACGACCCAAAGCTCGGTTATATATACAAGTGGTCAATTGATCGGGGTAGGCCAGAGGGAGGGTGAAGGGCCTAGGGTGGGGGCTACCACCGATCGACCGACCGTCCCTGCGCCTCGCCTCCATTCCACAAAGCGGACGATGTTGCCTAGGCTATGCATATAATTAAATTCAGCAGCCTATGCTTGTAAGATGTGTAAACCAAAATGAAATCAACGCCCATTGGCCGACAGATGCTTACTTGAACCGCCTACAGTCGTTGGTCACTTCATTCTACGAGGGAAACCGCCAAACCTAAAACCTAGGGCTTTAAATGGCGTGGCACCCATTCAAATGGGCAGCAGTGGTGAAGGATCTCACCCGATCGATTCATTGAAAAACGAGCAGGGTCGAAGGGGACTCGAAGCCATACGGTCGCAACAGAAAATCATGCGCATTTACATTTATTTTACTTGCCCTTCATTTCTTAAGTACCTTGACGAACAACACTTTTTAGGATCTTTTTCGACCGTGAAAATGCTAAAAAGAAAATTCTACAACGCGGCAGAGAGCACGATAACGAAACCTCGGACACGCCGCTTGAGTGAAGGCTTCTGTGGCTACATTCATTAAGCGCATTTTCAATTAATCAAACGGATTTTTATAATTATTATCTTTGATCCATTCCTGTGGTATGTAATTCTACGTATACGCCTACCCGTCTTAGAAATCTGTGGCAGATACCTGTTTTAGACACCTGTAGTAGATATCTAAGTTATATACACGTGTCAGACGGATACCTGTGTTAGATACCTGGATTAGGTCCTGAGTGTGTTGTTACCTGTGGTAGATACCTGTGTTGCTGTATGTACAGGTATGAAATCGTTTCCATATGGAAGCAATTAACGCAATGGTGTTTTAGACGATTTGGATCAATGACATCAATCTTTGTTGTGAGATGTCGGACATGAAAATAGAAGGCAGTTAGGCTAACTACATGGTATCCTACTCCTACAGGGAACCAGCGCATATGGTAATCCTACAGGGAACCAGAGCATCTGGTACTCGTATACATGGAACAATAGCTTATGGTACTCCTATAGGGAACCCGAGCATTTGGTATTCCTACAGAGAACCAGAGCATATGGTACTCCTACATGAAACCAGAGCATATGGTACTCCTACAGGGAACCCTAGCATTTGGTATTCCTACAGAGAACCAGAGCATATGGTACTCCTTCATGAAACCAGAGCATCTAGTACTCTTACATGGAACCAGAGCATATGGTACTCCTTCATGAAACCAGAGCATCTAGTACTCTTACATGGAACCAGAGCATATGGCACTCCTACATGGAACCAGAGCATATGGTACTCCTACAGAGGACCAGCCAATAGAATCTGGATATTGAATAGATATTGGAAGTGCGGAGGAGTGGATGGCTCCGGGTAGGAATTGATCTCTACTCCTTCACTATATACAGGAATTCCAATTGCATTTACATTTTTAAGATATATAGTACTTCAGCTACTGTATTTCATCTAGGGTTCTTTTCTGGCCTGTGTTTTTCTGGACACTGTGTACTGAAGAAAACCGTGGACAGGCGAGCACCTGCTTCTCTGGTTCTTCATTTGTTTCCAAGGCGACGCGCATCGATCAACTTTGAGAGTAATAAGGGATGCATGTCTACTGTCTAGTATCGATTTCTGTCTAAACCACGTGTAATGAAATATAATGACAACAGCTTAAATAGCATCCTAGGTGGCCAGCTACTCCTGGGTGATTTGCCATTATTTATTTATTTATTTATTTATTTATTTATTTATTTATTTATTTATTTATTTATTATTATTATTATCATCATCATCATCATCATTATCATCATCATAACCACCACCATCATCATCGTTGTTGTTGTTGTTGTTATTGTTATTATTATATTATTATTATTTTATTATAGGAATTTACTTTCACTCGTATCACTCACAAAACAATGACAATCAAACATTTGGACATATCTCCTACTTATGACTGTACCTAATGAAATTTGCCAGCTATCCACATCTCTTTGAAAAAGCTGATGGCACACAATACAAAAATTGCATCGATCCCTTCGCGTTCCTTAATTAAATCAGCAAATCAGCAAAGTTTAAACGGAAAAACGGAGTCAGAAACCTTGCTAAGCAGTTCTTCGGAGTGGGGCTCCTAAACATGATTTGAACCCGTGGCAACTTTTAGAGAAACAGCCCCAACAGCATGGTTATATGGTATACATATCTAAAAAATACATATATTTTGCCCATTTGGGCTGTATATGTATAGTATATTGTATAGCCATATAGATTATGACACATGCACACCATACAATATCTACATTATCAATATATACAAAAATTACAAGAAATTTGCCCAGAATGTCAAATCCCATAGGCCTATAGGTGTTGTTGCTAATGAGGAATACTAATCCAAATAAAACTACTGAGCAGCCGTGTTTTAAGGCAGAAATATACAGCCGCACATGTAGATCTCCGACTGATATTATTGCAACAATGAACACTTGGTCGACTGGTCACTTAATTCATTCTTTAATGACGGGCCTAGCTGAATCGGCTATCAATTTCAGGCTACACACACACACGCACGCACGCACGCACGCACGCACGCACGCAAGCACGCACGCACGCACGCACACACACACACACTCACACACACACACACACACACACACACCACACACACACACACACACCACACACACACACACACACACACACACACACACACACACACACACACACACACACACACACACACACACACACACACACACACACACACACAACTGATTGTAACGATGCATGCCACACGGCAGCTCACCTTCAATGTGTGTCCAAAGTAGGCCTATATTATTATTTGAAGTTCAAATGTTAGACCTTATCCCGTTTGAATGGGTGCCACGCCACTGAAGGCCCCTAAGTCCGGATCTAACCAGCCTTAAATTTTAAATCTGAAATAACTACAGATCTGAGTTAGATTATACCATGTATGGAGCAACCTGCCTTTATGCTGGATTTCTAATCTCAAATGACATTGGCATTCATATGGCGCGTATTATTATGTAACTAGCCTATCTACACTGCGTGTCCTATATAGATACCAGATTTTTTTACCAATCTGCATTTCATATACAATGCAGATCTGTTAAACATGTAGACAGAGGCGTAGCGACCGCCCTCCGTACCCTCCGACCGGAGGGGGCCCCTTCCTGGAAGGGGGCCCCTAAAAGTGGCAAAAAAATAACCGTGAACACAATTTGAACCCTGTATATTGTATATTACCGCATTCCAGTTTCCGCCTTATAAGGGGTCCCCGGCCCGGACTTATGTTCGGAGGGGGCCACGTTCTTTGTTGCTACGGCTCTGCATGTAGATGCTGCATGGTATAAATATGGCTCCTTTATGCAACCACCTGATCTACACCATACCTATGCCACGTAGATACCAGATTCTATACCAATATGCATTTCACATAGAATGCATATATGTTAACAGTCTAGATGGTATATGGAATCCATGTGTTTTCTATATGTAATCACCTGATTTACACTTTAAGTATACAACACATATCCCAGGTGGGTTACCAATCTGCATACCTCATGCAATGCATAAT
>OY744617.1:33838463-33860963 GCA_963556255.1 Allolobophora icterica | reverse complement strand
GAATTATCAACCAGTGGTCGCACCTCAGACTTTACTTGGCGATTATACTTGGGTTTTCTGGTAGAAGTCGAGCAGTCATTAAAATTTATGTGCTTTTTAATGTGCTCTCAGTGACTTTCTGTATTGCATTTGCAGAATCTGCAATCAACGTCTACATAGCCATGTAGCTATCAAAGTCGGTAGCCATGTGACTGGAATTGATTTTCTGTTTGAGCTTAGTGTGGCATATCCGTGAAACACTGTGAATACCTTCAACGTTTTTCAGTTGTAAGTAGAATTTCCAGTCTGTTGCTATGTCAAATTTCACTTAATATTTGTTTATAAATTGAATATTATTATTACCATATTGCTTTTGTGAGGTACTTAAAGGTTGCTATATTAAGTGTTTTGATACATACATACATACATACATACATACATACAATTATTATTATTATTATTATTATTATTATTATTATTATTATTATTATTATTATTACTACTACTACTATTGGTGGTTCGGTAAACTTGTGCTATAGGGGCCCTAGTTGTGCAACCTGGAAAGGTGACTACATGTATACCAGGAGGACTCACCGTTACACTAACAGGCGTAGTTTAATTAAACAAGTTAACAACAAATTCTATACACAAATGTTTCCTGCATCAATGACGCTAATAACACTCGTTAAAAATTTTAAGGTAACTTTAAAGCTGAAATGTTCAAGTTGAATATTCAAATCTCACTATGCTGAATTTTTTGTATTTCAAATATTGCAAAACACTCAACTCATCCTTGCAAATCTTGTTAAACTCCAACAGTTTCATGTTATAGTAAGGTGTAAAACAAAGAGCTGGACTATTTTAAAACTTGACTGTTTTAAAACTGTGCATGTTTAGATGGTTTGTAAGGTTTATTTAACGACGCCGTCATATCAAAGATGATTGACGTCAGACAGAGCATATATACAAGTGTATAATCGGTCACGTTTGGGGTCGCATGTTTAGAGTTTACACAGCTGTTTTAATAGTGGGAACCGTTGTGGCAAAAACTAGCCTTATTAGTGTCTTTGGCGCTAACTAGTTAGTTTCGTTAGATTAGTGTTATTAGTTTCACTGATGCACGAGCAAACCCTTCTTTCATTTAAGTAGGATTATTAGTGTCAAGGTGTGACCTCTTGTAATACATAGTCCCATTGAAATTGGTTAGTCAATAACTTTTGATAGGGACCCCGATATCGCAAGTTTGCCAGGGGGCTCTTGATAATATAGTGGTTAGCATGCTGTACTGCTGACCGAACAAAACGTTTCTTAACCTGGGTTCATGCAGAAACGCCCCTCTAAAAGTCCTTGACTACGAGATATTTTATAGACAATAGTCCTGAGCATTGCCCTTTGTTGATCCGATTGAATGTTCATTTCCCTTTCTTTTCTTAACTTTTTTGTTCCTGGTTGTGGTATGACAACCAGTTTACTCAATAAACGAATATACATACATACATATCAGTTAAATGTAAGGTTTCCATGTGTTTTTTTAGTGTCCTGTGTGGGTAATCATGCAGACTGAGAGCGTGTTTATATAAACAATTTGGTTGCCACAGACTTCGTTCCAATAGAGCACTGCTATCTACCTGCCACATCCCATAATGCAACTTGTTAAGTAACGAACACAAACTTTTATTACATGATTGACTGTTTAGCGACATGAAACGGTGGGACATGTTGCGCAAAAACAACCACAAGTGCCAAATTACACTTCCTCTTCCCAAGAAACACTCAGTAACCATTTTCAGGCACTCGTTACTTTATTTGGTTCTGTTTCTTAAGAAGTCAATTAAAGTTTGTGTTCATTACTTACTTACATTATGAGATGTGGCAGGTAGGTAGCAGCGCTCTGTTGGAGCAGTTAGTGGTAACCATATTGTTTATATACACAGGCACTCAGTATGCCTGATTACCCATGTATGTATGTATATGTGTATGTGTGTGTACCGACTTCAACTTTCAACATTCCTCTGCTGTTTTTGACTGTGTGGATAACTGTATACTACTTGAAGTCTTGCAACAGTCCTTTGGCATCCCTCATGTACAGAGCACATGCAGATCATCTGTCACCTTACTTATCTTTCATGGTCACATCTTGCAAGCAACTCTGTTTAAGGTCGATCCTTTTTTCGATCAGCATCTGCTGGAAAGCCTGTTATTCCTCGTACATGTCTTGTCTTTGCCCGGCACATTCATTCTCAGTTGCCATTCCCTCCATCGAGAACTCTCTACCTATTCATGCTCGCAATTTTCGTAGCGAGACTGTCTTTCACTCTAAACTGAAAACTTGGCCCTTCCGGTGTTTTAATGGTCACCCGGCTTCAATGTGCACTTCAGAATTTCGTAAGGAGAGCATTATCAAATTATAGCTGTATTGTATGTATGTGTGCATGTATGCACGTTTGAATGTAACTATGTCTGTGTGTCTTTATGTATGTATGTATGTATGTTGTGTTGTTTTAATGTATATTTATTTCAATGTATATTGTTTCCATGTAAATATGTGTATGAATGAAATTTTTATCTTAATAGGTTTTTATTATCTTTTATGTGGGATCACATTACTATCTAGAGTAAAATTTCTTTGTTTAAAAATGTATGGTAGCATGGCAGGTATATATGAAGACAATGCAGAAGACAGTTGGGTGCTGAATTGGCCTGCAATGTGCCATGTTTGGCAACTGACATGGGCCCATGTTTGTTAACTGCTGCAGTGTTTTTGGTTTTCCCAGTCCTGGACCAAGGATAAAGGTAATGCTAAGACACAACATGGTTAAACTACACACACGAGGCTGTTTCAGAATATAGAGCATAGCTCATATTCAGGAATTATTATTATTATTACTATCCATTTATTAAGTGCCGTATCTAGTGATCAAGCACCAGTCGATGGCGCTGAGCAATGTGATTGAAGGACCATACACAGTCACCATCTCTGTAGCCTTGGACGCATACTCTTCGTGTTGCTTGGCAAGCGCTCTAACAAAATGGCTTCTATTTTCCCACAACTTTCACAGGCACTGCAAATATATAATACACACATGGTTGTGACAGAGTATAGCTACTATTGGGCAATTATTATTATTATTATTATTATTATTATTATTATTATTATTATTATTATGCATTTACTAAGTGCCATATCTAATATCTAATTGTGGTCGAAGGTCTTGCTGAAGGTCCCAACACAGTAACCATCTCACGAGGCAAGCAGATGTTTATTATTTAACAACTGAGGCTAAATCTTCAATGTCGTAAGTCACATGCACTTATTTAGAATTGCTCTACAGAAATATTGACGATGTGGCTTCTTGGCTTCTTGTCACTCATATTTGATCTATAACTAAAAACGTGTTCAACAGGTGTGTTAGATGCAGGCGCAATCAATGCGCTAAACACTGGCTCACATAGCTTTCTCGAGAAAAGCGTTGCTGCTATTTAGCAGAAGAAACAATCACTTTCACCAAAGTCACCGTGCAGTTTTTGAATGAAATTTTTATCTTAATAGGTTTTTATTATCTTTTATGTGGGATCACATTACTATCTAGAGTAAAATTTCTTTGTTTAAAAATGTATGGTAGCATGGCAGGTATATATGAAGACAATGCAGAAGACAGTTGGGTGCTGAATTGGCCTGCAATGTGCCATGTTTGGCAACTGACATGGGCCCATGTTTGTTAACTGCTGCAGTGTTTTTGGTTTTCCCAGTCCTGGACCAAGGATAAAGGTAATGCTAAGACACAACATGGTTAAACTACACACACGAGGCTGTTTCAGAATATAGAGCATAGCTCATATTCAGGAATTATTATTATTATTACTATCCATTTATTAAGTGCCGTATCTAGTGATCAAGCACCAGTCGATGGCGCTGAGCAATGTGATTGAAGGACCATACACAGTCACCATCTCTGTAGCCTTGGACGCATACTCTTCGTGTTGCTTGGCAAGCGCTCTAACAAAATGGCTTCTATTTTCCCACAACTTTCACAGGCACTGCAAATATATAATACACACATGGTTGTGACAGAGTATAGCTACTATTGGGCAATTATTATTATTATTATTATTATTATTATTATTATTATTATTATTATGCATTTACTAAGTGCCATATCTAATATCTAATTGTGGTCGAAGGTCTTGCTGAAGGTCCCAACACAGTAACCATCTCACGAGGCAAGCAGATGTTTATTATTTAACAACTGAGGCTAAATCTTCAATGTCGTAAGTCACATGCACTTATTTAGAATTGCTCTACAGAAATATTGACGATGTGGCTTCTTGGCTTCTTGTCACTCATATTTGATCTATAACTAAAAACGTGTTCAACAGGTGTGTTAGATGCAGGCGCAATCAATGCGCTAAACACTGGCTCACATAGCTTTCTCGAGAAAAGCGTTGCTGCTATTTAGCAGAAGAAACAATCACTTTCACCAAAGTCACCGTGCAGTTTTTTGACAAAACTTATGCTTAGCAGTAAAGTTTTGAATATTGTTGGCTCAATTTTAACAATTATCCATCTAATTCTGGTCACCACAGGAGAAATGCCAAAATGTCCAAACCATATGAGCTAATGACTAAAAGCTGACTGGTAACCTATCTGAGTATCCTTAAAATCCTGTCAGTTCATATGCTGTATGTTTGCATTTAAAAAAACTTTTTTCATATAAAGTTTTGAGAACAAGTACTTCATGGACTGAACTGATCAAGCCTGGCCAACAGTAATTGATGGTATTGACTGCCTCTTCAAACTATGTTGGACTTTTAATATTTGAAAGTTTCAAGTACAGGATTTATTAAATTAAATACAGAAAATTTCCCAACTGTTTCAGAAGTCTGTAGGCTGCCATAGTATTAAACCTGATGACATTTTTCTGTGACTTGGGTGAATAACTACATATTTCTGCTTATCTATGTGTATATAATTTTTTTATGTTTCTGCTTTGTTAAAATAATAAATGTTGGTGGATTTTTTAAATTCTGATGTCAGAAATAGATGTTGATATGTATGTATTTATTATGTATATATATATATACATTTATTTTTATTTGTGTATGCATATACAATTATATACGTATCATCATCATCAATAACCATGGGCTCAGCGCCCATAGGTGTCTGATGCCCTCCTGACGATATCTCTCCACTCCTTCTGTCCAGTGCCAAGTGACCCAGCTCATGGAGACTTGCTCCACACCATTCCTCAATGTCATCTGTCCATTCTCTGTTAGGTCTTCCTCTTGTGTTTGTGCGTTCCATTATTCCATAAACCAAAGTTTTAATTTTTCTGCCCCTTCATTCTGCAGATATGTCCAAACAGCATGAGCTTTATCCAAAAAACTCTTTGCTTGAGATTTTAGGTCAGACTGATTTTTCTGTATAATTCCTCATTTCTGATATTCTGCATTCATGCTATTGTAAGGATCTTATGATGGATTTTCATTCAAATGCTGACACACTTATACACATAAAAACTGGCATATATATACACACATATTTATATATAGTGTGCTCAATAGTGTAGTGATTAGCGTCCTAGACTGCCAATCGAGAGGTTGAGGTTTCAAATCCCCGTCAGGGCAGACATTTAGTTCAGATTTCTGTTCAACCTGTGCCCCTAGCCAACTCGGCTATAATGAGAACACTGATCACACATGGTCAGTGGGAAAATGAGACGGTGAGGGAGAGGATTGGTTGAGGCTAAAAAAATGAAGTTGCCAACAGTTCATAGCTATGGTTGCCTCAGGGCTAGCTTAAAGGACTGCTCTTCTTATATGGGTAAAATAATCATGTGGATTTAATTTCTTGACATATGTATGTGTAAACAACTAAACATGTATCCATATTATATATATATATATATATATATAACAGTTAAATGCATAAACATGTATAAGGTTTTATAATACATGTAATATATATGTATAGGAATATGTAAATTCTTGACCTGTTTTCAGACAAAATGGTCAGTTTCTTTTCATTGACAAATTCTTCCATCCAAATTCTACACCTCCTATCATGGACTACTTTCTGCCAACTGCCTAACAAAACCGGTCTTGACACCATTCCTACTTGGTTTCTAAAGAGTGCTCTGATGTCCTGGGTCTGTAATATATGTCCTGTAACATATATTACACTGATTATCAATTTGCACGAGGGATGCCTTCCATCTGCATTTGCTCAGCCATAGTTCATCCTCTGCTTAAGAAACCTTCTCTTGCCTCTCAAATTACAGGCCAATCTCAACCTTGAATTTTACATTTAAAATCCTTGAATGCATGCAAACTCATCTATCATCAAACTCATCTCCCGTTTTCAGACTGCATATCCTACGTTTCAGTCAACGGAATCTGCACTGCTTACTTTTCATAATGACATCGTATGTTCAGTGGACGGGGTAAGGTAACAGCACTTGTTCTACATGACTTGTCTGTTACATTTGCTACGTCTTCATCGTCTCAAGCACTGCTTTGGGATATCTGGTCCTGCACTAAATTGGTTTATTACTTACCTTAGTCCATGGACTCAGTGTATTTAAATGGTAATTATTCATCTAGGACTTTGTTGGCATGTGGTGTTCCACCGGGTTTTGTGCTTGGTCCTCTTTTGTTTACATTTCATACCACTTGGCACAGTGCTGGAAAATCATTCGCTGGGCTATCATTTCTATGCCGGTGATACTAAAATCTACATCTTCATTTGACAGTCTGTCATGGTCCTTAAAGTCTTGCAACTTAAAGTCTTGGGTGGTGGCCTCTAAACACTAACTGATCAAACAATGAACTTCTGTTACTGGGCACTCCACAGCAGCTTTAAAAATATGATCAGCTTTAGTCATTGAAACTGGGTGGCTCAATTTGTTAAGCTGGCAGACGCTTCTTGTAACTTAGGCATTGTTTTCATTTCTACCATGTCTTTCACTGGTCGTGTTAACAGTATTTGTAAGTCGTCATATACGTTCATTCGTGACATGTCTGCAAGGATATCTCTGGTTGCCAGTTACCTAGATTACTGTAGCTCTCTTCTTACTAGTATCAATAGGCCTAAGCTGCTGAGATTTAAGAACTCTTTGGCTAGAGCCATAACTAATACATCCAAATTTGAACATATAACCCATGTGCTGAAATCTTTGCATTGGCTTCCTGTTCAGCAAAGAATTATTTTCAAATTGGGTCTCATGGTTTACAAATTCTGGTCAGCAACAATACTTAGAACCAGTTCTTATTCTCCAGACTTTTCATTATTCAGCGAGGTCATTATCTTTGTGGGGTCATACCAAAATGAAGAACTGTTTTTGGTGAATGAGTTTTTTGGTTGCTGGACCTATTTTTTAGAATTCTGCCCCTGTGTCTTTTTACTCTGTCCAGCCAGCCCCTTGTGTCATTTCGTTCTCAACTTAAAACTTACCTCTTTCAAATTGCTTATCCATCATAGGCTGTATCTCTGTCTTATGGACTGATCTTCTGGATATTGACCTGATAATATTAGGCTTGGTTTGATGTGCCATCGGTTGATGCTTTGTGCTTAAGACACCGGCACAGTAGAAGTTTCTAATTACAATTATATGTATATATATATTTAGTTATGTCTGATACATACTTATTTAATTATACGTGTGTAATGTAATTGAATTAATTAATAAACATCAGAAAAAGTTAAATTCATACTCTGCTGTGTATTCATTTCTTAATGAACTCATCTTTTCTTCACCTATGAAACCTGTTTCCTTGACATTATTCTTACAACTCTTCTGAAAAAGTGCTCTGTGCTCAATCATTGTCAATAATTAACTTCTTTTTTGGGGTGAAGCATCTGGTTTTTAATTTTGTGTTAACTTTTTGTTGCATTGTAGGAGCCGTAAAACATGAAGTTTGCCAGTAACGGACAATGAAGTCTGACTTAAATGTGCTGCAGTCTTTACAAACTCTGATGACAGAGAAAGAGAAATCAACCTAGTCTGACGACAGCATGATCGATTGCAGCTAGGATATCACTGTAACTCTGAGGAACATGCCCCAGAATAAACTCTTATGTTGGACACAGGATTGTATTCAATCTTGAGGGAACATGTGTTCTTTTCTTGTCTGTGTCATTTCTTGTCACGAGGCGGTTAGTCGGACTTCTTTTCGGTTGACGTTAATGACCTCTTCATCAACTTATGTTTTTGATAGCTGTAAAACTGTATTGATATGATATTAACCGATCAACAATTCGATGGGCACTGTTAAGTTGGTGATCATTAATTGGAATGTCTTGGTTACTTATTTTATTGTTTGGTATTTTAATTTGTTTGCATTAAGGGGTGTAATACTTCTCTGCATATTGTGTTCTTGTAACCTCAATTTTTATATTTTACAATTAAGAAATTGAGTGATGAATTTGTGGGGTGCATACTTGAATATATAAATTTATGAAATATTAGGCTGATCAAGAAGACATCAGAGCTATAGATCTTAACCTTATCAAATGTTTATGTGAACTGAAATGCGGTGAAGCTGCAGGTTTGATGGCATGCCATAGAACCTGAACAACTGTTCTGTACTCACCCAATACAGTTAGGTCTTTGCTAACATTACTATTTGCAGCAGAGTGCATTATGGATATGTACCAATGATTTTGGTTGAGGCGTAATAATTCCTCCTGTGAAAACTAAAGATGTGATCTGTCTTGTAGCTCAGCTACTGTGATATAACACTTACTGGAAATATTGCGAAGTTTGAGGTGTGTCTTTTTGAGCTGTATAGCTGTTATCTGTGTTCTTCTGGCCTTCAGTCTGGATTCATGAAGAAAACTGGTTGCGATAGAGCAATTTATACAGAACTTGAGGTCTACTGTTGAGTAAATCAAAGTGTTTGTGTTTGAAAGTAATGATGAAGAATATTCCACACAGATTTTTGATAAGTTTGATACACTGGTTTAGTAGATGGTTGCAGCTGTAGGATGGAATTGTGTATTTTCTAGAATATTCAAATTAGTTTGCAGTGTCAGACAAGGAGGGGTGTTATCCCTATCCTATTTGTTGTTTTGTGGATTACACTGTTAATCTGGTAGATAGAATGACTTCTATGTAGAAAATAATTGTTACTTGTGAATTTGAGTATCCTATATGGATATGAAGTTCGGTATAACAAAATCTGTGGTGCTCAGGATAGTTGGTGCCCATAAATATTTGTGTATGCGTTTGCCATTAGTGTTTGAGTTTGCCATGTGTTGAAAAGCAAAATACTTAGCAATTATACTGTGACAGTTGATGTGCAAATGTCATTTTGACTGCAGGAGACAGTTTAAACCATAGGCGTAGACTCTGGGAGGGCAGCCGTGGCGCGTGCCCCAAATAATTGAGATGGACTGTACATTTAATGCAAAAAGTGTAGAATGAATAACGAAATGCCCCCAATATTTTGGACAAGTTTACGCCAGTGGTTTGAACTGAGCCTAAGTGAAATAATTTGAAAATTTTACAAGTCTGATAATAATAGCTTTTTAAACGACACATGGATGAAATTGTTCTGTTGCATTTATTCAAAACACATTGTGAGCCACTACTTGTATTTACATGTGAATGTATTTCATTTACTATCAGTAAGTATGCAAGGTTGACAACTGCATGGAACAGAATATTTTGGAGGTTTTTGAAAGTAAATAACACAATGATTGATGGGTGCTTTCATATATGTTGGTTGTTTACTGCTTCAGGCTGACATTGATGTTAGGCAGTATTGTCCAAGTTAATGGTGTCATGAGAAATGGTTCCAGACAAATGGTTCACGATCATCCAGCCTCTAGTTTGAGCTATATTTTCATCGAGAATCAGGCTTCTAGTTTGAGCTCTATTTTCATCGATCTTCCAGCTTCTAGTTTGAGCTATATTTTCATCATCGCTGATCCAGCTTCTAGTTTGAGCTATATTTTCATCGCTCATCCAGCTTTTAGTTTGATGAAAATAGAGCTCAAATGCTTTTTCGTAGTCCAATGTAAACAAAACACAACCTAGAAGCTGGAAGATTGTGAACCATTTGTCCATGAACCATTTGTCCATGAACCATTTGTCGTGAACCATTTGTTGTGGAACCGTTAATCTACAGTACTAAAACTACTAAATGAACTACAAGCATTATTTGTACAACAACAAAAAGATACTTTGTGAAATCTATGATATATTGAAAAATTTTAACATTGGTGACTTAAGGATAAATGTTTATGAAAGGCATTTGCTTATCAGGTAGTTGAGCTGCTTATTTTTTATCACTGATGTGTATATTTTTTCTGTTATTTCTCCTTTGTATAGAGGGTGTTATTTTGTGTTGCTCATATGTGGTGAAATAAAGTTTATTCAAAATGGAAACTACATAAGCAGACTACATGTGTTTTATATGTTGTGCATATGTTGTAGATGTCCTGATTACTTACAGAAGATGCATGCATATGGATGCTATAGACCACATATGGTTTACTGTTTAGCATGCAGATTGCTAAACCATTTGGTATCTGTATAGTATACATGTGGTGTAGATAAGCTAGTTATATATAGGAACTATATATATTGCATATGGCATGCAGATTGGTACATCATCTGGTATCTATATAGCAAACATATGGTGTAAACCACCTAGTTACATATAGAAACTTTATAGATTCTATATAGTATGCAGATTGGTAAAGGATCTGGTATCTATATTGAATACATATGGCATAGATCAGCTAGTTACATATAGAAACGATATAGATTCTATATAGTATGCAGATTGGTAAAGGATCTGGTATCTATATTGAATACATATGGCATAGATCAGCTAGTTACATATAGAAACAATATAGATTCTATATAGTATGCAGATTGGTGAAGGATCTGGTATCTATATGGTAAACATATGGCATAGATCACCTGGTGCCATATGCATGACATATGGATACCATTTGAAGCCCAGATGGCTTGGACATATGCATTCAATATGGGCTGTCGGGTGCAAACCAGATGAATCTAGGGATCCCTGCCATATTGGATCGCATATGGCATACATACTTTGTAGATCAGATAGTTATATGTAGAAACAATATGGATTCTATATAGAATGCAGATTGGTAAGGATCTTGTATCTATATGGTAAACATATGGCATAGATCAGCTGGTTACATATAGAAACAATATAGATTCCATATAGAATGCAGATTGGTAAAGATCTGGTATCTATATGGCATACATATGGTTTAGATGACGTGGTGCCATATAGATACCATATGCATACCATTTAAAGCCCAGATGGCTTGCACATATGCATTCAATATGGGCTGTCGGGTGCAAACCAGATGAATCTAGAGATCCCTGACATATGGCATCCCATATGAAGCCCATATGGTTTCCATATTACATTGCTGTTGGGGAGGATCGACAATTCTGAGCAATCCTCTCTGAATTTATGTGGGTCAATGTCGGGTCTATTATATCGAACGGGCAGTGGTTAAATTCAGAAGGATCCCGCCCGATCTTAAACCTGGCATCTCTAATTCAAAACCACGCAGCCACCTGATCTATGAGATTCACCATATAAAAGAAAATACGGTCCGTCACGTAACTGTGTTGCAATGACAATAACTGAGCGCTCGTGAATAAGCCGGTGCCCTGCGCTTAGCTTTAGAATAAAGCTTTAGATATTTGGAGTTTATGATTTCGATTAATAATTGACAACGAGCGTCGTGTTTCATTTATTTTGTGTTTATTCCCAAAACGAATACTTAATATCGGTCACGGATTCGCTAGGTCTACGCTCAGATTTTAGATTTGAAAATCTATCACCTCTGGCTGTGCAGCGCTCGTGAATAAGCTGGTGCCCTGCGCTTAGCTTTCGAGTGGCGCTTCGGAAATTTTGAGATTGCGATTACGAGTTAACTAGCCTATTGAGTAGATCAGTGTCATAGTTGTCGGGGGTTTGGGGTTCAACCCCTCTAGCTCTTCTTCTAACCCCCTCATATATAAGTAACGGAAATGATGTTGAGGGATCAGGAAACTAAACTAATATCTCGTCATTCTCGTGAGTTGTCAGCTGTTTTGCGTGCAGCACATTATAAACATTAGATTTTGACCTGCGTCCGTGTACTTTGGTAATCCGTAAAACGAATTTTTTGACAACTAAAACACTGGTCTAGATGATGAGAGCATTGCCTCATCTGTCGTTGACTTTCAAAAATCTAGATTCTGCGTTTATTTAACACGGCCCACTCTTCACGGTTATCATTTGTCATCCGATTAGGCCCACTCACATATAGCTTTGCGTCTTGTTTACGTGGCCTGGTCCACATCATAGTTTTCTGCGTCTCGAGTATTGTCTAAAAAGAATCCGATAAAACGATAATTGCTCATATTTGTTGTTGCGAAATCAGTGTGGAGGCGTTGATTTGGCCTGGTCCACATGATACGGCACGCCGATAAAATGACGAAATCCGTGTAACCGATGCCGTCCCACGAAGTCCCGGACCGAGCAAAGGTCCTTCGCAGTCTGGCCTGGATGTGGGGGAAAACGTCGAGGTCTGTCTAGACGTTGACCATAAAAGGCGTTGGTTGCAACGATGTTCTAAGTCGAATCGAGGATTCCAGAGTTTCTACTGCTTCTTCTTCTATCAGTCGACGACCGCTTATATCGACAAGATGGCCAGCTCAGATGTTCACGTCAGACAGGATGCTCAGGTCAGACAGGGTCTCCAGAGAGCCTTCCAGGAGCAAGATAGAGACCGCAGAGGTCAAATGGATCCCCAGGATATTGAACAAATTCTGAGACGCTACAGGGACAGTCCATAATGCCGTCAAAAATGGGACGATGCTCGCATCAGGCAGGAGGCGCAGGGAAGTGTCTAACGTTATACCTTACTCTGTCTGTTTGTCTTTCACTGTCTGTCTGTGTCTGTCTGTTTGTTTGTTTCAATATTTTCAACCTGGAATTTCCAGTGGATTACGATTTTTTTATTGCGATTTGACTTAAGGCACCAAAGGTTGATGTATTGGGCATCATTATTATTTATTGCAGTAGTAGTAGTAGTAGTAGTAGTAGCAGCAGCAGCAGCAGTAGTAGTAGTAGTAGCAGCAGTAGTAGTAGTAGCAGTAATAATAATAATAATAATAATAATAATAATAATAATAATAATAATAATAATAATAATAATAATAATAATAATAATAATAATAATAATAATAATAATAATAATTATAATTATAATAATAATAATGATAAATATAGTAGTAGTAGTAATAGTAGTAATAGTAGTAGTAGTGATAATAGTAGTAGTAGTAGTAGTAGTAGTAGTAGTAGTAGTAGTAGTAGTAGTAGTAGTAGTAGTAGTAGTAGTAGTAGTAGTAGTAGTAGTAGTAGTAGTAGTAGTAGTAGTAGTAGTGGTAGTGGTAGTGGTAGTGGTAGTGGTAGTGGTAGTGTTAGTGGTTGTGGTAGTGGTAGTGGTAGTAGTGGTAGTAGTAGTAGTAGTAGTAGTAGTAGTAGTAGTAGTAGTAGTAGTAGTAGTAGTAGTAGTAGTAGTAGTAGTAGTAGTAGTAGTAGTAGTAGTAGGGCAATATCATGTACAATCGTATTGTACTGTATTGTAATAGGGCTTTATCGTCCGTCTTAAATGCTTTTTAATTGCAGAGAAGACAATTGAGGAAGAAGAGCAGTCTCTTAAGCCAAACCCGGCTTTTACAAGTCTAACAGCTAAATGATAGACTTTCAAAGCCAAAGCCAGAAGAGAATCTCTAAGCTTTCAACTAAATGCATTTGTCTATGACGCCATCGCCGCAAAGCTGAACCCGATAAGCAAAAAAATTACAATCGCTAACAATAATCGTTGCTATGACGACGGGATTTTCACTGGAACGCCTATCTAAGGAAAATGGCTTAGAGCATAGCAATAGTTACCCCCATATACCACAACTCAACTCAGAATGAAATGGCTCAAATGGCTCTTAACAGAGCCACGCAGCATCATGGCTCAAACCACATTTACTCCCAATATTCCCCCAATACTTCCTTCAAACATGAAGAAGAAGAAGAAGAAAAGCAGTCATTTAAGCTAGTCTAAAAGGCGACCATGGGTTTGAAATGTATTGAGGGCGAAAGGAATCTGTATTGTGGGTGAAAGGAGTCTATATTGTGGGTGAAAGGAGTCTGTATTGTGGGTGAAAGGAGTATGTTTTGTGGGTGAAAGGAGTCTGTACTGTGGGTGAAAGGAGTCTGTATTGTGGGTGAAAGGAGTCCGTATTGTGGGTGAAAGGAGTCTCTATTGTGGGTGAAAGGAGTTTGTATTGTGGGTGAAAGGAGTCTGTATTGAGGGCGAAAGGAGTCTGTATTGGGGGTGAAAGGAGTCTGTATTGTGGGTGAAAGGAGTCCGTATTGTGGGTGAAAGGAGTCTGTATTGTGGGTGAAAGGAGTCTGTATTGTGGGTGAAAGGAGTCTGTACTGTGGGTGAAAGGAGTCTCTATTGTGGGTGCAAGAAGTCTGTATTGTGGGTGAAAGGAGTCTGTGTTGGGGGTGAAAGGAGTCCGTATTGTGGGTGTATTGTGGGTGAAAGGAGCCTGTGTTGTGGGACATTGGAGTCTATATTGTGGGCGAAAGGATTCTGCATTGCGAGAAACATTTCAGCCCTATTGTTGGCGAAAGGAGCCTGTATTTTGGGCTAAAGGAGTCGATATTGTGGACAAAATGAGTCTATATTGTGGGAGGTTGGAGCCCTATTGTGGGCGAAAGGAGTCTTTATTGTGTTAGAAAAGAGTCAGTATTGTGGTCCAAAGAAGTCTGTAATGTGGGACATTGGAACACTATTGTGGGCGAAAGGAGCCTCTATTTTTGGCGTTTGGAGCTCACATTGTGGGCGATTGAAGCCCTTATTGTTGGCGATTGGAGCTCATATTGTAGGGGATTGGAGCCAATATTGTTGGCGATTGGAGCTCAAATTGTTGGCAATTGGAACTCATATTATAGGCGATTGGAGCCCCTATTGTTGGCGAAAAGAGTCCGTATTGTGGTCCAAAGGAGTCTGTAATGTGGGACATTGGAACACTATTGTGGGCGAAAGGAGCCTCTATTTTTGGCGATTTGAGCTCATATTGTAGGCGATTGAAGCCCCTTATTGTTGACGATTAGAGCTCATATTGTAGGCGATTGGAGCCCCTATTGTTGGCGATTGGAGCTCATATTGTGGGCAAAAGGAGCCTCTATTGTTGGCGATTTGAGCTCAAATTGTAGGCGATTGGAGCCCCTATTGTTGGCAATTGGAGCCCTATTGTGGGAGAAAGGAACCTCTATTGTTGGCGATTGCACCTCAGATTGTAGGCGATTAGAGCCCCCATTTTTGGCGAAAAGAGTCCGTATTGTGGTGCAAAAGAGTGTGTAATGTGGGGCATTGGAACACTATTGTTGGCGAAAGGAGCCTCTATTTTTGACGATTGGAGTTCATATTGTGGGCGATTGAAGCCCCTATTGTTGGCGATTTGAGCTCACAGTGTAGGCGATTGGAGTCCTATTGCTGGCGATTAGAGCTCATATTGTAGGAAATAGAAGCCTCTATTGTTGGGGATTAGAACTCATGTTGTAGTCGATTGGAGTCCATATTGTTGGCGATTTGAGCTCGTATTGTCGGCGATTGGAGCACTTATGGTAGGCGATTATAGCCCTATTGTGGGAGAAAGGAACCTCTATTGTTGGCGATTGCAGCTCAACTTGTTGGCGATTGGAGCCCCTACTGTTGGCGATTGCAGCTCATACTGTAGGCGATTGAAGTTCATATTTGTTGGCGATTGAAGCCCTATTGTGGGAGAAAGGAGGCTCTATTGTTGACGATTGGAACTTATATTGTAGGCGATTGGAGTCCCTATTGTTGGCGATTGGAGCTCATATTGTGGTCAATTGGAGCCCTTATAGTAGGCGATTATAGCCCTATTGTGGGAGAAAGGAACCTCTATTGTTGGCGATTGGAGCCTATATTGTAGGCGATTGGAGTCCCTATTGTTGGCGATTGGAGCTCATTATTGTAGGCGATTGGAGCCCTATTGTGGGAGAAAGGAACCTCTATTGTTGGCGATTGCAGCAAAACTTGTTGGCGATTGGAGCCCCTATTGTTGGCGATTGCAGCTCATACTGTAGGCGATTGAAGTTCATATTTGTTGGCGATTGAAGCCCTATTGTGGGAGAAAGGAGGCTCTATTGTTGACGATTGGAACTTATATTGTAGGCGATTGGAGTTCCTATTGTTGGCGATTGGAGCTCATATTGTGGTCAATTGGAGCCCTTATAGTAGGCGACTATAGCCCTATTGTGGGAGAAAGGAACCTCTATTGTTGGCGATTGGAGCTTATATTGTAGGCGATTGGAGTCCCTATTGTTGGCGATTGGAGCTCATTATTGTAGGCGATTGGAGCCCTATTGTGGGAGAAAGGAACCTCTATTGTTGGCGATTGGACTCATATTGTTGGCGATTGAAGCCCCTATTGTTGGCGATTGGAGATCATATTGTAGGCGATTGAAGCCCATATTTGTTGGTGATTGAAGCCCTATTGTGTGCGAAAGGAGCCTCTATTGTTGGCGATTGGTGTTCATATTGTGGGTGATTGAAGCCTTGTATTGTTTGCAAAAGACGCCTTTATTGTTGGCAAAAAGCAGGAGGGGTGGTAGTCTTTGTAAGGAATGATGATGCCCTCAACGACAGCCTTTGGTCTATGATTTACACTAAGCGTCGTTGTTAGATCCAATAGCTTAAATATGGAGTTGTTTTGAATGGTTTTGAATTTTAATTATGCGTGAAAATGAATTAATGTTTTTTTAGGGACAGGTCGGTTTGATGTGAAGTGGTTAATTGTAAAATATGCCTTTGATGGGGATAGGAAAGGCTGTTTTGGGATTGTATTTGCGGGTTGAAAATCTTTTCCCAGGTTCGATTGCAAAGCTTAGTCAGTAAGCAACAACCACCGATTGTTTAGCCAACAACGACGCCGATGATGAGTCCTGTGTTGGGAGATGAAATGACATCATCGTATTATTCCAACTGAGAAACAGTCGTATGACGTCATCCTGTCGACCAATCAGAGCAGGGCTTGTTGAGATCACTTTGACGACCGCGGCATTCGCACTTTTGACGCCGAAGCTATCGGTCGCATTTCGATTTCAGTGCAATTTTCGCTGCGAATCAGTCTCGAACGATAATCATGGTCAAACAAGGCAGCAAGTCGTCTGGGTCGAAGGGGAAGTCGAGCCGAAAGGCGAGGTCACGATCCCGATCCCGAGCACGATCCTCAAGCCGGAGAAGTCGATCGCGATCTGCAGGCCGCAGCCGGTCCAACATCAAAACCAAACGCTCAACCAGTTCCGCCAGAGCCGCGAAGACTCCGAAACGCAGCGCAGCCGCGAAGACTCCGAAACGCAGCGCAGCGACCAAGGCCGCCCCCGCGGTGAAGCCAAAGCGACCGCTGAACGCCTACAACTGCTACATCCGGGAGCACATGGTGAACCGCAAGTTCGTCAAGGGACAGGTCGTGGAGGAGATGAAGACTCTGGCGCAGAAGTGGAAGGGCATGAGCGACGATGAGAAGAAGAAATACCAGGCCATCGCCGACGACGAGAACCGCAACGGCGGAGGCAGCGGGAGCAAGGCCAGGAAGTAGAAGGTGAGCGGGCGGCGGTCGGGCGATCGGTCGGGGAGAGACAGCGTCTTCGATCTTCCATCTCGCTCTACGCACGCCGCAGCAGAGAGACTCATTTCGTATATATAGGTTGAACTTTAACACGTCTCATCATGCTTTTTACTTTTTTTTTCGTCTACTCGTTTTGCGAAGTACTTTGTTGGAGAATACTTGGAGCCTGGCCGGACTTGTGAAACGATTCCTCTCATTCTGTAATGGACTTTGGCAGTGAAGCAAGAAACATGTGCAGTTTTTAAAAGCTTTTGTCTCTTCGTTTTGTCTCCTTTGAGACTTTGGCTTGAGACATTTCTAACTGAGGCTTATGTCTCAGTTAGAAATGCCTTTGGCTTTAGACTCTATACAGGAGTAACGGTTGCTAGGTAGACAAACAAACAAGAAGCAATACTTAAAATATAATGACGTAGATTCAATAGTAGATTCACCACACAATAATGAACAAATGAAATGACGTCAACGGCCTTTAATTAAACCACAGATACCAATAGCAACTTAGGAACTTAGGAACTGGGACTTAGGAAGCGCATAGGACATCGTCACCCTGTAGGGCTATCCTACGTATGCATCCATACGATTCCATACGCAGTACATGTGAAGAAGAATAGCAGCATATGAAGTGGTAACGGCTTCAGTTTCTTAGCCTCGGCATATGACTAGTCCTCTCCCTCGCCGTCTCATCTTCCCACCGAAAGTGTACGGGCCAGTGTAGTCGTTATAGCTGAGTTGGCTAGGGGGCGCAGTTGAAGCAGAAATATCAAAAAAAATCTGCCCTGACGGAACAAGGACCCCGGCCTCTCATGGATCCATACGATTCCATACGTAGAAAATTTAAAGAAGAACATCAGCGTATAAAGTGGTAACGACTTCAGTTTCTTAGCCTCGGCATATGACTACTCCTCTTCCTCGTCGTCTCATCTTCCCACCGACAGTGTACGGCCAGTGTAGTCATTATAGCTGAGTTAGCTAGGGGGCGCAGTTGAAGCAGAAATATGGAAAAATTTCTGCCCTGACGGAACATGGACCCCGGCCTCTCATGGATCCATACGATTCCATACGTAGAACATTTAAAGAAGAACATCAGCGTATAAAGTGGTCACGACTTCAGTTTCTTAGCCTCGGCATATGACTAGTCCTCTCCCTCGCCGTCTCATCATGGACCCGGCCTCTCGGTTGACACTCTAGTACCCTAATCACGAGATGCTAGTATGAAAATACTTTCTGGAGACATTCAAATCACAGCTCAGGACATATTTTTCAAAACTATCTTTTGACTGTCATTTATCATAAGTTTTTGCTAGTTCAACGGCACAATATAAATATTATTATTATTATTATTATTATTATTATTATTATTATTATTAGTAGTAGTAGTAGTAGTAGTAGTAGTAGTAGTAGTAGTAGTAGTAGTAGTAGTAGTAGTACTAGTAGTAGTACTAGTAGTACTAGTAGTAGTACTAGTAGTAGTAGCAATAGTAGTAGTAGTAGTAATAGTAGTTGTAGTAATAGTAATAGTAGTAACAGTAGTAGTAGTAATAGTAGTAGTTGTTGTTGTTGTAGTAGTAGTAGTAGTAATTGTAGTAGTAGTAGTAAAAGCACAGGCCTATTAGCTGTATTGTGTGTTTATAATAACATTAATTGCCTATAAATCGAATACTTTACTAGAGAGATAGCGTCAGAAATCCGTTAATAGAAGTCTGTATGCCATTAATAGGATTCTATTCTAGAATTCTATTAATGAATGCATTATAAATCAGTAGGCATTTAATAGAAGGGGTTTCCTTGGAAATCTATTATTAATAGAAGCTTAATTATAGAGGCATACCATAACATCCAATAAACAGAATGCCACTGATAGACGTCTATTATTAGAAATCTATTAATACAAGCGTATTAATAGAAATATATCAGCAACATCTTATAGCCAGCATATCTACTAACGGACGTCATTGTTAGAAATCTACTAATGCAAGCTCATTAATAGAAATATAACAATGACATTCTTATATATTATATAAAAATAGTATACATATATAGAATGGTACTAACAGACGTCTATTATTAGAAATCTATTAATAGATTTCTATTTTTAGAGCCCTATTAATAGATCATGAATACAAGTTTATTAATAGAAATATAACTGTCACATTCTTATATGTATATATGTATGTATATATATATATATATATATATATATATATATAGTATGTATACATATATAGAATGCTACTAGCGGACGTCTATTATTAGAAATCTATTAATAGGGCTAATTTCTATTTTTAGAGCCCTATTAATAGATCACGAATCATCACCGCTGGAGAAAACGCAAAAGTACCTCCGTAGACAACCAATATCAGCGTGTTCCCTGCTGCGAGGAACCTCACAGTCCTTTGCGACGACGACAGGTGGTCTGTCCCGAGGCGAGGGGGGACACGTCACCAATGTGTCTTGGCCACCAGAGGTCAGACGGTCGTGACAGTTCTGTGCGTCAACCGCAGCTTCTTCCTTGGTTCGAGCGATCAGCCTACTAAGGTGGATCTGGATGGCGTTACCGAGGATCTCCGGATCCAACTCGGCGCCGTAGACGTCCCACGTCTGTCCGTTCGCGTCGAATTCCACTTCCGGTACGAAAGCAGGCACGTGACTGGAATCGGATTCGCTGACGACGCCTTCCGACTTGCCGACGTGGTGGCAGTTGTTGGCGGTGCGGAGTGACTGAGGGCGCGATGTCTCTTCCGGAGAAACCACCCGCGATGAGTCGCTGGAGAGTCTGTTCTTTGCGATGTCGCTGGAGGAGTCCAGATGGTTGTTCTTGTGGTTTCTGAGGCAGGTGGAATCGTCTTCGTCGGGTCTTAGGGAGTGGTCGCTGTGATGAGGCGCGCAGTCGGCCGCTTCCTCGAACGTTTCGAGAATCTTCGACGAGTTGTTGAGCCTCTGAGAGAGGCTGTCGCCGGGAACGTAGTCGCCGAACAGCGATCCGCACGGTCGCAACGTCCTGGACTGATCGAAGGACATCGCCCGCGGTCCCATGCACCTCGACCTTGACCCGCCGTAGCTCAAGCCCCGTCTGTGGCCCAGACCCGACACGAGGGCCTGGAAGTCGTCCGTGGAGCAGACGATTCCGCCAAGGCCAGCTTGGCTCCCGGCCACCGAGCCGTTTCCCACCGGGCGCGACTTGCCGAGGAGACTCTGCGGCAGGCAGTTGTCCTCACTGACGGATCGACGTCTGAACGCCGCCCTCGCTCCCTCCCTTCGACTCTTGGCGAACCGGACAGCGTCCGTATCCCCCGTCTGCGCCTCAGATAGAAGGGTTCGATTCCGACGTGTCGAGTTCTGACAAGACGGAACTCGCTCCGTCGATCCGGAATCGGAGGAGAGGCTTCCCGTCCGGCTGTTCTGGAGCTGTTGATGCTGCTGAACGCGGAAGATGCCCAGACGGGTTTCGTACTCTTCTGCCGCCCTCTGGCGACGTTCCTGTACGATGGCCGCTAGGTGTGGACCTTCGGAGGACGTCTGGAAAAAAGTGTCGACTATCCGATCCTTCACCTTGGCGAGGAGAGCGCTCGACGAGCTCGGAGATCGTTCGAGGATGCGCGTGGATGTTGAGGAGCAGCCGTAGAGGAGATCGTTATCGCTGCTCTTGCGCAGAAAGATCTTGGAGCTTCGGGTGCTTCCGCCGTTGCTCGGCAGCCGCTGGTGGTGGTTGAGACCGTTCTCCGACAGAACGTTCTGGAAGCTGAGGTTCTTCGCCAGGGCCGGTCGTGCTGTTGGTCTGCAGCCACCGGAGAAGTGGTTCTCCCTCGAAGAACGACCAGAGTCTCTCGATGCGTGGAACGGAGATCCTTCCGTCGATCCGAGAAGACGTGACTCCTCGCTGGCGCTGCCCGCCTCGTCCTGCGAGTCGAGGCTGTTGCGCTGATCCGTCAAGGACAGGAGTGGCGCCGGGTGGATCAGCTGCAGTGGAAGGGCATCGAGGGTCTGGCTACGCTGGTTCTGGTAAGAGGCACGGCGGCTTCGGGCAGTTTCTGAGGAACTTCTCATTGTGCCACGAAAAAGCGATTGCTGGAGATAATGGTGATGGTGGTGGTGGTGTCGACTTTACCTGTTTAAGAAATGTATACATACATATTACATACTAAATACATACATACACACACATCTCTACATACACACATACATGCATGGATGCATACGTACATACATACATACATACATACATACATACTTTATACATACATACATACATACATACATACATACATACATACATACATACATACATACTACATACATACATACAAACATACATATATACATACGTACGTACATACATACATACATACATACATTCCTACATACATACATACATACATACATACATACATACATACATACATACATTGACACATACATACATTCATACAACGGTACATTAGCTGAGTTTCGATGCACCTTCGATTGAAGCTTTCCGTGTTAAACACAGCTGATAGAAGTTACTAATTGCAATTACATCGATCATTGCGCTTCAGTGCTGTCCTGTGATTCCGTACGTCAGGCATTTGATTCCTAATCCCCCCCACCCCACCCCCAAAATGATGGGAGATTGGTCAGAGTGGTCGCCTTGTAACGCGGAGAATACGGGTTCGATCCTCCTCCTCCTATGAGACGGTCACTGTGTAGAGAACTTAATATGCAAGTCCTTCACTCGCAATGCTCAACGCCATCAATTTAATAATGGCATCTAATAAATAAAAAATTCAGGTAATAATCGTTATAATAATCATAATAATAATAACAACAAGAGCAAAAA
>OY744617.1:33818463-33833463 GCA_963556255.1 Allolobophora icterica | reverse complement strand
TAACCAATCCTAACCTAATATTAACTAACATAATCTAACCTAACACAATCTAACCAAGCCTATATTAACATAACCTATTCAAATCTAACCTAACTGAATCTAATATAATTAATTAGTGATCATAAATCAGTCATGCATGGATACGAGTGAAATGTAACAGTAGAGAAACAACAGAGGCAGAGACAGTAATACAGAGAGAGTGAGAGAGAGAGAAAGAGAGACAGACAAACAGACAGAGTGAGAGAGAGAAAGAGAGAGAGACAGACAGACAGACAGAGAGAGTGAGAGGCAGAGACGGAGGCAGCATCGAGATACGGAGAGAAGGATAAACAGAGAGAGGTAAACGAAGTTACAGAGAGGGAGAGTTGTTGACAGAGTGATAGTGAGAATGATAGAGAAAGGGAAGAGTGAGAGTGATATTGAGAGAGAAATGAAAGACTGAGAGTGAGAGAGAAAGGGGAGAGTGTGATCGAGAGACAAATGAAAAAGTGAGAGTGAGAGAGAAAGTCGAGAGTGAGAGTGAGATTGAGAGAGAAATGAAAGAGTGAGAGTGAGAGGGAAAGGGGAGAGTGAGATTGAGAGTTGGAATGAGAGAGAAAGGGGAGAGTGAAAGTGAGAGGAGTGAAAGTGGGAGTAAGAGTGAGAATGAGACTGGGAGTGAGAGAGAAAGGGAAGAGGGTCGATGATAAAGAATCCATGAAACAAGAAATGGTGTGAGAATGAGACTGAACGATGCTGAGATATCGACAGTCACAGAGAGACAGAAATGCAGAGACAGAGACATAGACACAGACACAGATAGACAGATAAACAGAGAGAAACGGAGATACAAAGCAAGGAAGAGAAAAGAAGGACGGAAGGCTGGAGTATTAGAAATACAGACAACCAAGCGAACATGTAAACATACAGACAAACGAAACAGAATGAAAACGACTTTCTCATCAACAATTTACCTGCTCGCCATCGCCATCCTCATCCTCATCCTCCTCCCATCCTCCGTACCTGCACAGGAATCGCCTATCAAACAAAGCATAATCGGATATGAAGCGATGCCCTGCCCTGCCCTGCCTCAGCAACGGCGATAGACCTTTTGCGTCCAGCTCTACCTCTGCACACCTGAACTGAAATACTTCCTGTGATCAGACGCGTGTATTAGAAGCCGTCCGAAGCCAGAGAAGGCGTAGCTCGCATCTACGCAGAGATCTATGCGGAGGACGAAGCGATACGTGGCGCCCGCGGCGAACGCTGCGCTCTTGGCGACGACGACTGCGAGCTGCTGCTACTCAGTGCATCGACGGATGCCTATGCTGGCGTGCTTGTTAGGGAGGAGGAGGAGGAGGAAGGGTGATGGAGAGGAGGAGGAGAAGGAGGAGGAGGAGGAGGAGGAGGAGGAGGAGGAAGTAGGGAGGAGGAGGAAGAAATGGAAAGGAGGAGGATGGAGAGGAAAAGGAGTCAGAGGTGGAGGAAGAGGAGGAGGAGGAAGAGGAGATGGGAGAGAAATAGGAGAAGGACGAGGAGGAGGAGATGGGGAGGAGGGGAGGAGTAGGAAGTGGCGGAGGAGGAGGATAAGGAGAAGGAGAAGGAGGAGGCGGAGGAAGAGGAAGAGGAAGAGGAAGAGGAAGAGGAAGAAGAGGAGAAGAGAAAGAGGCAGACGAAAAGGAGGACGTGGAGGAAGAGGAAGAGGGGATGGGAAAGGAAGACGGAGGAAGAGGTGGAGGAAGAGGAGGAGGGGGAAGAGGAGGACTACGACGAGGAGGAGGTAGAGGAGAAAGAGGAGAAGGAGGTGGAGGGAGAGGAGGAAGAGGAAAAGGAAGAGGAGGAGGAGAAGGAAGAGGAGGACGAGGAGAAGGAGGTGGAAGAAGAGGAGGAAGAGGAAGAGGAGGAGGAGGAGGAAGAAGAAGAGGAAGAGGAGAAGGAGGCGGAAGAAGAGGAGGAAGAGGAAGAGGAAGAGGAAGAGAAGGAAGTGGAGGGAGAGAAGGGAGAGGAAGAGGAGGAGAAGGAGGGAGAGGAGGAGGAAAAAAGAGAAAATTGAGTGCTAAGAGGAAGGCATAGTAGGAACCAGAGGAAGAATGGAGAAATGGCCAAAAAGAGTAAAATCGTAATTAAGATCTCTGGAATAATTCTTTCCTCGCTCAAGGAACCGTGTCGCAGAGTACGGCTTAATCTTAGCGCTTCGTTAAAACAGAATCGGTGATGGAAGTAAGGTCAGGCTTTGTACCCGGTCGAGATAAGCAGGAATAATAAGGAAATAGGAGGAAGAGGAAGTAAAGGAGGACGCAAAGAGGAAGAGGAGGAGGATGAAAGAAAGAGGAAGGAAAGGAAGAAGAGGAAGAAACTAGGAGGAGGAAGAGTAAGCAAAAGAGAAGTAAGAATGGGATATAAAAAAAAGAGGAACATTAAGAAAAGGAGGAAGAGGAAGCAAAGGAGGACGAGAAGAGGAAGAGAAGGAGGATGAGGAAGAAAGAGGAAGGAAACGAATAAGATGAAGCACAGAATGAATGGAACGAAAATAGAAAGAAGAGTAAGAAAAAGAGATGGATTGAGAGTAGAAAAACGACGAATTAAAAGGAAAGGAGGAAGAGAAAGCCGAGGTTTCACATTATCGCTGTTCGCCATATTGTTTACTCCGGTAATGGGCCGCTCGACATCATGAAATAAGTAAGAAAGAAATTAACCGAACAAGCCGAAAGTAATTGACTACAACTTTTAACGATTAATCGGTTAATTAATTGTTAAAATCCGCAGCTCTACTATAATCATATAGGCCTATTATAGGCCTACGTGAAATACGAAACTCCACGGAAACGCCTTTTAAACTTTCAATCTCAAGCAATGACATTGATCAATTAAATTGAATTGTCCTAGTGCAAAGGTTGAATCATCTCTTACATCAGAAGTTCAAGTAATAACTCCGCCACTCTTCGTGCCAGTTTCAAGCCTCGAGCAAGGAGGAGGGTGGCGCTAATCATCTTTGCTATGACACAGCGTCGTTAAACAGTAACTAACCAACCTTAATCGTCAGAATTTCAGGAGAAAACAAACGAGGCAAGGATCAGGTTGACGTCATCGACCCTGGGGGACACAAGATGTCGTTAAACACTGAAACTTATTTCAACATGGTGTAGAGCAGTGGTTCCCAAACTTTTCTGGGTCGCGACCCACTTGTGAATATCTTGGCAGTCTTGATACCCACTGTGCAAAATTAAGCATTGTGTACTATACGTTGCATCGTAAATTGGTATCAAAATATGCGAATTCACGTACAGCGTTTAGAAATTTAAAGCATTAGGCCTAAAGGAAATTTAGGTAAAATCAGTTTACAATTTATTGCAATTCTGCTAGTTATAGCCCAATCAGTCAAATGTTGTTGCTGCAAAAAATAAATTTCTCTCTAAAAAATTTGGCGACCCACTTGCAAGAGCTTCGCGACCCACTTTTGGGTCGCGACCCACAGTTTGGGAAACTCTGGTGTAGAGGTTAGGATTTCAACCTTTCACGTTGGCGGCCCGGGTTCAAGCCTGGATAAGGGATAAAGGCAATGTCAACGGTTCTGGTACCACTGCCAAAGTGCCCATACTCTTGTAGAGCCGGTCCTAAGACTGGACAAAGGATGGCCACGTCATAAGATGTCTCATTATAGCATCTGCCTGTGTATCTGTACTACCACTGGAGAAAGGCCACTGCTCGTACTCTGGTAGTGCCAGTCCGAACCCTGGATAAAAGAGGAGGGGTGGCGTTAATAACCTTTGTTATGACAGACGGTCGGAAATTTAGATTGCATGAGTTACATGAACACAATGTCATGCCAATCACCGAAATTACTTAACGCGTCAAAAAGCCGAGTCAGAGTGACCAGCATTTTAACCAACGCTGTATCAAGTGAAGTTGTTGAGATCAGGTGTGGTACAAGATCGGAATCCCGTTGAAGGGTCAGGTTACATAGACTTAGAAGACGTGATGCTTTGGCTGCAGACACTGGGTCCTCTGTGGCCAAAACCAAATACCAACGTCGACACTCGAAAATCCAGTCTTTGAATCTGAAATAGACCCATCCATGGTTGCAAGTGATCACTTGGTCCTCTGCGGCCAAGACCACATACCAATATCGATCGTATTCAGGAACCTGCGTTCGGATCAAAGAAGCGAGTCGATTCCCTCATCCATGACGTTCAAGAGACCGTTGATAAATCCGGTGGTTGTAGTAACACCGAGAATAGCGATGAATAGTCAGTCGTTAACAGCGGATGAAAGCTTGTAAACATCGATGAGAAGATCTGGGTGCACGCGAGACAAATCCCTTGAGGCTAATAAGCAGTTTTCATGACGATACACGTTGTAAACGACCAACAGCACACACATACACACATACACACATACACACATACACACATACACACACACATTCACACATACACGCAGATACACGCATTCCATTACAACTTCATAAGCCTCTGCTTCTAGTCAGTCGGTCAGAATGTCTGTCTGTCTGTCTGTCTGTCTGTCTGTCTGTCTGTCTGTCTGTCTGTCTGTCTGTCTGCCTGCCTGTCTGTGTGTGTGTGTGTGTGTGTGTGTGTGTGTGTGTGTGTGTGTGTGTGTGTGTGTGTGTGTGTGTGTGTGTGTGTGTGTGTGTGTGTGTGTGTGTGTGTGTGTGTGTGTGTGTGTGTGTGTGTGTGTGTGTGTGTGTGTGTGTGTGTGTGTGTGTGTGTGTGTGTGTCTATCTGTCGACATATACCTTTACAAGCCACAGTTACCCCGTTTTGGTATATGCATGTATGTATGTATGCTCATATGTATGTATGCATGTAATACTATGTATGTATGTATGTATGTATGTATGTATGTATGTGTGTATGTATGTATGTATGTATGTATGCATATATGTATATGTGTGTTTGTGTGTATGTATGTATGTATGCATGTGTAAGATTTGACTGATGAGTGACATGTTCGTGCAAGGCGTTCTCTGCAAAGCTGTTTCTGTCATGTATTGTTGTCGCCTGTTGTCTAAATCGTCTTGGATATTGACTTTGTTGCCCGTCGTTGCATTGTTCCGGGCAACATGTCAAGGCGAGTTTCTCTCTTCAGATTCTGTTGTATGTGACGCACTGCATGTTTCCCACCCACCTGAAGGGCATGAGTGAAATTGCATGGCATTGTTACCTATTTGAACGACATGGTGCAAAGAGGAGGAGGAGGAGGAGGAGGAAGAGGAGGAGACAGAGGAGGAGGAGGAGGAAGAAGAAGAGGAATTGGAGGATGAGGAGAAAGAGGAAAGGAGGAGTTGGAGGAAGAAGAATAAAAGGAAGAGGAGGAAAAGAATAAGGAGGATGAGGAGGAGGAGGAGGAGGAGGAGGAGGAGAAATAGGAGGATAAGCAAGAGAAGAAAAAGGGGAGGAAGAGGAGAAGAAAGAGGAGGAGGAGCAAGAGGAGGAAGAGGAGGAGAAAGAGAAAGAGGAGGAAGATAAAGAAGAGGAGGAAGAGGAGGTAGAGGAGGAAGCGGAGGAGGAAGAGGACGAGGAGGAGAAAGAGGAGCAGGAGGAGGAAGAGGCGGAAGAAGAGGAGGATGAATGGAAAGAAGAAGAAGAGGAGTAGGAAGAGGAGGAGGAATCTGTTGACATTGGTCGGGTGTTGTTGACTTTTCGGACCCTTTAAGACCAACGCACCGATGCGAATTGGAACAAACAGGAGAGGCGTTGCCTCAGCCTATGATACCTTAGATGGCCTACCCTACTTTAATCTATTCTGACCTAACTTAGCCTTGTGTAATCTAATCTAAAATAATTATAATCAACTCTAACCTAATTTGATCAAATCCAATCCAATTGGATCGATTTTCTGGACCCGTAGAAACCGACTCAGAGAGATGAGCAGCAGAACCAATAGGAGAGACTCTTGAAAGTGGAAAGAAAATCCATCGATCATCTGCTTTGTAACGGCGGATTCCGAGGGTCAAACAATCCGATCCATGACCCCATTTGATTTCTGTGACACGCCTCCTTCGAATTGGCACTGAGATTGAATTGTTCCAAGTCAACGTCGTTCCGTATTCCTACAACGATGCCTACAGCTCGTAATGACAAGCGAATGCTTTACTCCCGTCGCAGGACACGCATGTTAACGTTGAAGCGAAAACGTTAGTGCGGCCATTTGCAGATCAATCTGACATAAGACACTGGAAACGATTGCGTCGTTTTTCCCGCTACTGTACCAAGGACCTTTGGCCCATGATCTTTGACATTTGGACCCTGACCTCGCTCGAAGCCATCACCAATTCTGCTGTTTGGTGACTTGGTTAGGGTGAAGGTTGTCACGACGATCTGGGAAATTGAAGACATTCGTAATGACATGGGCAACTATAGAAGCAGAAGAGCAGCCCATCATGCTTGCTTGAGAGGCACCATGGGTATGAAGCATAGGCGTAATTTGTGGGTGGTACGAGGGGTACCCGTACCCCCACTTTTTAGACTGGGGGGTACCGTACCCCCACTTTTGAACACAATGCCAATCAATATTTTAATATTGTGCCTTCCCAGAGATCGCAGTCTCAGCCTTGCTTTGTGTATGTAAGAAATTGGTACCCCCACTTTTTAGACCAAAGTTACGCCCCTGGTATGAAGTGTTAGCGACTTCAATTCTTAGTCTCGGCATACGAGGGCGGGGTGGCCAAACCTCTCCCTCACCGTCTCATCTTCTGAGCACCAGCGGACGGTCAGTGTACTCATCATAGCTGAGTTGGCTAGGAGGCGCAGGTGGAGCAGAAATCTCGAACCAAATTTCTGCCTTTGCGGGAATTTGAACCCCGACCTCTCGGTCCCGCACGCTCACCACTACGCTACCGAAGATAGGTTATACAAGACCGGTAATATCTGAAAGTCGTCATAAAATACTAGTGAACGCTAGCGAGGTTATACAGAGCGCTAGCCATGTAACATACATAGTGTGTATGAATAGTTGCCTTGAAGAGCGCGCTATATAAATGTCTAATTGATTGATTGATTGATTGATTGATTGATTGATTGATTGATTGATTGATTGATTGATTAATTGATAGTACACATAAAATTGTAAAAATGCCGCCCCCCCAAAAAAATTCTGAATTTTATTTAGGACTCTGGGGATTGTGAGGCCCCAAGCTGTAGCGTTTTGAGCTTATGCCTAAATCCGGCGCTGGAGCCAGGTCGAAATCTGGTAAGTCAGATAAACCAAGTTGCGGAGGGTAAGAGCCGAGAAATCCCGAGAGTCACCGATAAATTCCGAGAGCCACCGAGAAATCCCGAGAGCCACCGAGAAATCCCGAGAGCCCATTACTGTTTTCTTGCAAGTCACTGCACGAGCGACAGTCAGCTTATCAATTGATCGAAAACTCGCTGCTACGAGAGATATGAGCAACGAAGGGAGATTGGTCGGCTGAGTTGAGTGCAGTGTTCTTCGAACGATAAGACAGATTTTAACTGAGTTCTTCGCGCGATAAGGCAGCCGTTGCAGTGAGTGCAATTTCAATGCAACATGCTGATAGATTGATTTTTTTTGTTATGGTTCTTATCAGAGAATTTGGAACCAATTGTATTTAAGTAACTCAGTAAATAAGCCCGTAAGTGAGTAAGAAAGTATGTAAGTAAATAAGCAAGCAAGCACGTAAGTAAGTAAGTGAGTAAGAAAGAAAGTAAGAGATTAAATAAACAAGCAGGCCCGTAAGTAAATGAGTAATATGTAAGTAAGTAAGTAAACACGCAAGTATGTTCTTAAGTAATCGGGTAAGAAAGTAAGTAAGTGAGTAAATAAGCAAGCACGTAAGTAAGTAAGAAAATAAGTAAGTAAATAAGCAAGCGAGCGCGTAAGTAAATACGTGAGTAATAGAGTAAGTAAGTGAGCATGTGAGTAAGTAAGTGAGTAAGAAAGTAAGTCAGTCAGTTAGCAAGCAAGCGAGCACGTAAGTGTAGTAAGTAAGTAGGAAAGCAAGTGAATAAATAGGCAAGCACATACGTTAGTCTCATCGTCCTAAAGCAGAGAGTGTTAACGGTTGGACCTCCACAGGTTCGCGCAATCGTCCAATTTGGGTCCGACCGTCTAATGGTTGGACTGGGAGTCGAACCAATCACCTTTGGACGTAAACGGCGTAAACTTAATCACTCCTCATGCATTTGGAACGCGGTAGCCGATTGGTTAGAGCGCTCGCCTTGTTACGCGGAGAGAACGGGTTCGATCCTCCTCCTCTGAGACGATTACTGTGTGGGTACCTTGAGCAAGTCCTTCACTCACAAATGCTCAACGCCATCGATTGATGCTTGGGCATTAGATAGTGGCGCTTAATAAATGCGCAGTAATGCATAAGTAATACCGACCTGCGAACAATCTTAATAATATACCGACCTGCGAACAATCTTAATAATATACCATATATATATATATATATATATATATATATATATATATATATATATATATATATATATATATATAAACTATAGGACTGAAGAGACCTAGCAATCGGCTTCCAGGCTTCTTCCCGGGGCAGCTGCAGTGAATGACCGATGGAACGACTCTGTCTGACACGCAGCGCCATCTGGTCATGGCCGAAATGACAAAGTTGAACGCCGCGTTTTGACAGATTTACGCTAACTGCCCAAGGCGACATTATCACACATAAAGTCCCGTATGTATATACACACACATATATATATATATGTATATATATATACATATATATACATATATACATATATATTGTGCAGGGTCCTTTATGCAATATATATATATATATGCAATATATATATATTGCACAGTGCATAAACTGTATAATATATATCCATATATTGTTCGGGGTGCGATTTATATTGTGGTACACGGTGGAAAAATTTCCCTTCACAGGTTCAGATCGAGATCATCCCCACACGCCTTGGTACGAGCATTTTTCTGCAGTCAAAACCCGTCGTCTGCCCATAGGTACCCCCCGGACTTAGAATTGTATATATGTATATAATATGTATACATATTTAGTACAGTGCGTGTATTTTCATTTGTATATATATATATATTATAAGTGTACATACAACAGTTTGCACACACATGTTTTACATATATGTATACAAAAACCTTTGGAGGCGATCACGTTAACTGTGTCCTATTTTTTAACGAATTTTCAGACAGTGCTGAACCATATATATATATATATATATATATATATATATATATATATATATATGCGATGTTCGTACATATAGGTCGTCAGTCCTCCGTAATTAATGATTTCTTCATTATCTGAAAAAACCAAGGCGCCAAGAAATTTATCACTGTGTCAATGCACATAGAGCTTGTATACAGAGATCCATGACTTACAAATGCATATACATATAAATACATACATATTTATATATATATTTACATACATAATTTTGTATATAGGCCTACATCAAAGTATCGACCGTGTAAAAATGACTGTTTACTCGTATACATCGATAACAGGCTCCCTTTTCTGCGTTCGGCTTTTTACTCTCAGTTCGGCTTCCTATTCTGCGTTCAGCTTCCTACTCTAAGCTCAGCTTCCCATTCTGCGTTCAGCTTCCTACTCTAAGTTTAGCTTCCTATTCTGCGTTCAGCTTCCTACTCTAAGTTCAGATTCCTATTCTGGTGGGTTCAGCTTCCCATTCTGCGTTTAGCTTCCTACTTTAAGCTCAGCTTCCTATTCTGCGTTCAGCTTCCAACTCTAAGTTCAGATTCCTATTCTAGTGGGTTCAGCTTCCTATTCTGCGTTCAGCTTCCTACTCTAAGTTCAGCTTCGTATTCTGGATTCAGCTTCCTATTCTGCGTTCAGCTTCCTACTCTAAGTTCAGCTTCCTATTCTGCGTTCAGCTTCCTATTCTGCGTTCGGCTTCCTACTCTCAGTTCGGCTTCCTATTCTGCGTTCGGCTTCCTACTCTGAGTTAGACTTCCTATTCTGCGTTCGGCTTTCTATTCCGAGTTCGTCTTACTTCTGCTCAGGGATGTCTATCATTGGAGCAACGTTGCTTTTCTACTTCCTCCTCCTCCTCCTCCTCCTCCTCCTCCTCCTCCTCGTTCCTTCCCCGGACCCCCCTAAAATGGTGGCACACACACCCCCTTTCCTATTTCTTGGATGGAGCATTTGCTCCAATGTTTCTATGGTGTAAACGCCCCTGCTTCTGCTACTATTTATATAATTGAAGAACTGTCTAAGGAACGTGTGGAATTCGTGGGTGGATATATGAATACAGATCGACCTTTTCTGGGCTTCAACAGTTCAGCGACCTGTCGACTGCTGCTTATATTCACAGTCCTCATGACTGCAGGCCAAATCTTATTCAGTTCCCAAGACACACGCTTCGTCGCGCCCTGCATGCTCTCTGTGTCTGTAACTCTGTATGTCTCTTTCAATCTATGTCTCTCTCTCTGTCCGTTGGTTTCACTCAACCTCATTGTACATGCTTCTGCGTGGGCTGCCCACCGGCATCATTATATATATATATATATATATTTATTTATTTATTTATTTATTTATTTATTTATTTATTTATGCCTGTACACAATGTGTCGGATGCTTTCAATTGATGTATATTTCATTTCATTACCGGTTTATGATCCTTTTAATAAAAATTATTCCTTAAATCTGCAATGTTCAAAAGAGTGTGATGTATGTCACATAAATGTTATAACGTATAATACTCAAAAACATCTAAATATATATATATATATATTATTAGGTATTTTGCAGGATTGTAATCAATGCAATATTAAAGATCAAATCAAATCAAATCCGTTTTTATTAAACACACAACAAACTGCAGATTAACAGTGACAGAAAAAACAAACAAACAGTTTACCAGTTGAGTGTTATAAAAGGATGCCCCTAAGGGACGAGTCCCGCTAAGATGGGACACCCTGGGAGTTCACGGGCTGAAACGGACAGTATAGATGCATATCTGGTTGAAAATTTATATATCTTAACTAATAGTAAGCCAAAATTTAAACTAAAATAAAGCAAGCCTTGGCTAATCAGCCAACAAGTAACATTTAACATCCACTGAAAGTAGACATATTCATATCCAAGATGTTTTACTATCTTAAAACCGTAAGTGATTAATCATTCAATGAATGGTAGTAATAAGTATAATCAAACAGATAACAATGAACCTGAGTATATAATATCGGCAATTTATGAGGTCATGTTGCTTATAATATAGGACCTTAGCAGTGTTTTAAATCGACTAATAGGCCGAATTGTGGTTAGTACAGCAGGTAGGGAGTTCCATAGTTTGGGGCCCCGACATTTGATGGAGAACATTTTTACATTGATACGGGCAAACTCAGGGCGGTAATTCAGGGCGGTACGCGTCTGGTGGTGATGGATGGTTACGCCCCTCCCGAAGTAAGAAACAAAAGACAAAGGCAGCGAATTATAATGATAACGGTACATGAAAAGACTAACATGAAATATATTTATTTGGTTAACGGTCAGAATTTGTTTATCAACGAATATTTGCTTAGTGCTTGCTCTCCAATGAGTGTTAAATACCATTCGTATAGCAGTTTTTTGTAGTTTACTTAGAGGGTGAAGAACAGTCATATAATTTGACCCCCAAGAGATATTGCAGTAAGCGATATAGGGAAAAATTAATGTATAGTACAAATTTAGTAAGATAGCAGTGGGCAGGCAATGCCTAATTCTTCTTAGAACTCCTATGTTTTTGGCTACCTTCTTCATCACTAACATGATATGAGGTTTCCAATTGAGGTGAGAGTCAATAATGACGCCCAGGATACATATAGATATTTAGATATAGCAACGTTTGTCTTGGGAAATGAGAACGTGGAAAGCCAGCATTTATCTTTCGCTTGTGCAACAAAATATTCTTGTTCGTCAGGCCTTGACTCTTGCTTGACCTTGACTCTTGTTTGACCTTGACTCTTGTTTGACCTTGACTCTTGTTTTGACCTTAACACTTGTTGAACCTTGAGTTTTGTTTGACCTTGATTCACGTTCGGATTTGAATTCCTGCCTGGCTTTGACTCTTGCTAAAGGACATGTAATCCTGTTTGGCCTTGACACCAGGGCAGAAAGTTGGTTCGAAATTTCTGCTCCTCCTGCGCCCCCTAGCCAACTCAGTTATAATGAGTACACTGACCGCACACTGTCGGTGGGAAGATGAGACGGCGAGGGAGAAGACTGGCCACCCACCCCTCATATGCCGAGGCTAAGAAAATGAAGTCGCTATCACTTCATACCCATGCCTGCCTCAGGGCTAGCTTAAGGGAATGCTAAAAAAAGAATCGATGCAAAGATACATATATAGAATATAAGGTTGTTTTTATTTGACCTCAGAAACGTATCGTCGCATGCATCAGTGGCCAAGGAAGCAAATGACTAACAGAATTTCTCTGGCGCTATTTTGGTGAACGTAAAATAGATGATCGATTCTTTTGGGTGGTTTCACGAAGTCACGCAGAACGAGAATATACCCAAGGGAAATTATCACAGAAAAACAACACGACATCAGTCTTATACAGTATATGTATGTACGTATGTATGTATGTATGTATGTATGTATGTATGTATGTATGATGTATGTAGTGTATGTAGCGTATGTACTTGAATGTATGAATATATGTGTGTATGTATTGCACACATGTATTACATACCTACATACATCATACATACATCATACGCACACGCATAGATACACATACATACATACACACATACACACATACGTACATACATACATGCATGCATACATACATGCATGCATACATACATACATACATACATGCATACAGTGTATGCACACATACATACATACATACATACATACATACATACATTGTATGTATGTATGTATGTGTGCATGTATGCATGCATGTATGTATATATATATATTTATATATGTGTGTGCATATATGTATGTAGTTATGAACGTATGTGTGAATGCATGTACAAATGCACGTGCACAGGTCTAAATGTATGACTGTGTGCGCGCTTGAGTTTGTGTGTGTGCGTGTGTTTGTTTGTGTGTAAAGCACGTGTAGTAGTACATAATTTAGAAATTATATATATATATATATATATATATATATAATATTCTTTATATGCAAGTAATATAAAGAAATCACATACTGATATATATATATATATATATTACGTGTATATATATGTAATATATACTCTGATGTAATCTTAATGCAAGGAGACGAATAGCAGGTGGTTGATATTCATCACATGCATTCGTCGATCATGAGATGCAGTTCGTGGCGTTGGCTGCTGTTGCTGCTGCTGATTGTCTTGCAATTCAGATGCTGAACGAATTCGTTGCTGTCGAAGGTCATTTGGTTTCGATGGCGTCGACACAGCGTGACAGTCGAGAAGGAGGAGGAGGAGGAGGAGGAGGAGGAGGAGGAGGAAGAGGAGGAGGAGGATGGAAAATGGAAAGAAGAAGAGGAGGGAGGAGGAGGATGGAGGAGATGGAGAAAGGAGGGAAATGGAAATAAGAAGATGAAAAAAAGAGGAGGAGGAGGAGGAGGAGGAGGAGAAGGAGAAGGAGAAGGAGAAGGAGAAGGAGAAGGAGAAGGAGAAGGAGAAGGAGAAGGAGAAGGAGAAGGAGGAAGAAGAGATGGAGGAGGAGAAGGAAGAGGGGAAATAGAAAGAAGAAGATGAAGGAGTGAGGAAGGGAGGAGGAGGAGGTGGACTAGAGGAGGAGAAGGATAAAGAGGAGCCACGAGAAGGAGGAGGATTGGGAGAGGGAAGTCAGAAGAAAGGGAGAGGAATAGGTGGAGGAATCTTAAGGGAGTATCGTGAAGAAACAGAGAAGAGTGGCAGAGGATGAAGATGACATGGAGATGAAATAGAGAAAGGGAGAGGAATAGGAGGAGGGGAGAAAATTAGAAGCAGGATGGAAGCAGAAGGGGAGAGTAAGAGGAGGCGGGGGAGGAGGAGAAGAAGAAAAAGGAGGGAGGTGGAATAGACAAAGGGAAGAGGTAGAGGAAAAAGAAAGAGGTGATTGAGTTTTATATGAAGATTAAACATAGAAGGAGAGAAGAGGAGGAGGAGGATACTAAGGAGGAAGAGAAGAATACGGAGAATATGGAGATGGAACTAATAACACAGAAAGGGCGGAGCTTTGGACAAGGAGAGTGAGGGGAGGAAGAAGAACAGGAATAATAGGAGGAGGAGGAGGAGGAGGAGAAGGAGGAGGAGGAGGTGGAGGAGGAGGAGGAGGAGGAGGAGGAGGAGGAGGAGGAGGAGGAAGAGGTGGTCAATAGGATAAAGAGGAAGTAGAGGAGGAGAGGAAGCGGAAGAAAAAGAAGAAGAGGAATATGAGGAAGAGGAAGGAAGAAGAAGAAGAGAAGGAAGAGGAAGAGGAACTAAGAAGAGAAATAGCAAGAGGAGGAGGAGGAGGAAGAGGAGGAGGAGGAGAAAGAGGAGGAGGAGGAGGAGGAGGAGGAGGAGGTCAAGAGAGCAAAAAGATGGAGACAGGAAGAAATAGAAGAGAAGAATGAAGAGGAGGAGGAGGAAGGAGAGGAAGAGAAATAAGAGTAAGAGGAAGAAGACGAGGAGGAGGAGGAGGTCAAGAGAACAAAAGGACGGCGAGAAGAAGAAATAGAAAATAATAGTCGTCAAATGAGGGAAGATGAAGAACAAAGACTGGAGGAGCAGTGGGTGGATGGAGGGGAGGACGATGAAGTCTTCATAGGAGTCGAAGGAACAATGCCTACAGGTGGAAGAGGAAGAGGAATAGGAGGGAGGGGAGGTCGAATTAGTAGTAGGTAGCAGAGGATGAGAGGATGGAAATGAAAGGGATGGCTGAGGGAGGATTAAGATGGTAGCAGGAATAATAGAGAAGGCTGAGGTTACGAGGAAGAATTAGCTGGAAGACGAGAGTGGATTAGGAGAGAAGAGAGAGGCTGATGAAGTGGGGGAAGAATTGGACTGCAAGGAAAGAAACACGGGAGGAGGGAGGAAGATGGGAGACGGATTCCTATTTATATGGGAAC
>OY744617.1:33669184-33818263 GCA_963556255.1 Allolobophora icterica | reverse complement strand
TTTCCAAGGGATCGACAGTTTAAGATGGTATTTTATTTTAAGTTTAGTTCTAATGTTGTACAACCAGGAATTTTGTTAAATGTCTGACAGTTTATTATGCATGTTCTTATTATATAATATTATGTTCTTCCCACCAGTAGGAATGATCGCAATACGGTTATCTGATGTCACTAACCGTTTTAGGATGTAGTACTGTCTGTTGGTCTTTGTTGTTGTATCCTTCATCGCTTCTTTCAGCTCATCAATCAACTCGAAGTACGTTTCCTTCTTCATCAGCGCTGTTTTCTTATCATAACAAGCAACGGTTCCATAAATTTTACCTCTGTCATATTATGCTCACTGTCCATTTTGCTTAGAACTGACCTAACCAAAGGATAACCAGAAATGAAATAGTTCTTGCTGGGTTTTAATTTATAGCAAAGGGTACTCGTCTGACCACAGTTAATCTCAGCCAATCGGAAAATATTTCGGTCAACTTTTAATTGTTGCGACGGCACATCAAAGAATTATAAGTAAATAGACAATCAAAGTTCTCTGAGTTCTGCGAAACAAATAGGGACAAATTTTTCAAAGGGAAAGTCAAGTGTCGAAACCATTCGAGTATGTCGTGTCAGGGGCCCGGGAACCTATGGCGCCAAAGGCGCCGGTGCTCACACAAGTTTTGGCTCTGTGGCGCCGAGGCGGGCGCATGCTCACACAACTTTTTGGGGTATTGATACAATAAAAAATATCATTTGCGCCCTAAAATCTAATAGTGATTAGATAAAATATGAGTGCCTTTGTAAAACAAAGACAAGGCTTATGCCTACGAGAAACCCCAGACTCAGATTCACGAGGGCCGGCAAATGCCAGCTGTGACCCTAATTAGGGAATGGTGAGCAAGCGGATACTGAAAACTTACTCTCTGCAAGCTACAAGTTGGCTGGTGAAAGATAGAATTTCTCCTGTCTATGGTCAATCCAAAGGTGCCTTTGATGGGTGACACGCGCAATATATCATCCTACAAGGCTTGGGAGAGAGTGCACGGTTGTAATTTGGGCATAGAGACAAGACATATGACCGATAATTATTAAGACAGCTGTAATATATATATATATATATATATATATATATATATATATATTACAGTAAATGCAAAGGTACAAATGGGTCAGGCAGGCAGGCAGTTAGACGGCTACGGTGGATGGCGCTTAGAATTGCAGCGGCGAGGGAGGCAAGTGGAAGAGGTGTCGGGTTAAGATTTGTGAAAGAGCACTGTTTAATTTTTGAGTGAGAGACCTGTAGAAAGATGGCAAGAGGTGAGGTTTGTTGATGAGTTCGTAGGAAGGAACTGATGTTTGTCGCAAATCTGTCGGGAGTTTGCATGGCAGGGAGCAGTCATCTTGACCCTGCAACCTATCCAACCCAGTAGCGATTGGCTAGTGTGTGTGTGTGTGTGTGTGTGTGTGTGTGTGTGTGTGTGTGTGTGTGTGTGTGTGTGTGTGTGTGTGTGTGTGTGTGTGTGTGTGTGTGTGTGTGTGTGTGTGTGTGTGTGTGTGTGTGTGTGTGTGTGTGTGTGTGTGTGTGTGTGTGTGTGTGTGTGTGTGTGTGTGTGTGTGTGTGTGTGTGTGTGTGTGTGTGTGTGTGTGTGTGTGTGTGTGTGTGTGTGTGTGTGTGTGTGTGTGTGTGTGTGTGTGTGTGTGTGTGTGTGTTGTGTGTGTTGTGTGTGTGTATGTGTGTGTATATATATATGTTTCCCTTGCCAATATACAAATATATAACAAATATATATATATATATATGTTTCCCTTGCGTTGGTTGGCTCACACAACTCTTAAACACTTCCCGGGCCTCTGTGTCGTGTGACAACAAAAACTGATGTAGAACTTAACTTAAAATAAAATACCATCTAAAAATGGTAATCGTTTGAAAATAAGACTTCTTTGCATAATAAACTGTCAGACATTTTACAAAATTCCTGGTTGTACAACATGAGAACTAAACTTAAAATAAAATACCATCTTCAACTGTCGATCCCTTGAAAATAGGGTTTGTTTGCGTAATAAACATCGATTATGTTCGTCATTTTCATTTCAGGCAATCTGTCAAATTTTCGTCTTCTGATTTCAGGGATTTTACAAAATCCCTGGTTTTTTCAGGGATTTTGTAAAGTGCCTGAGTGAATCAGGGATTTTACAAAGTACCTAAAAATTTCAGGGATTTTACAAAATCCCTGGTTTTACGAATTGCCTGTAACATATTCATATGTTGGTTTTAATACATGCCTTCCTGTGTTCAAACGGCACAGAGGTCCAGGATTAAAAACAGCCTGGCCCATATGCCCGTTGTTCCGCTGGTGCCAGGTAGTGCCAGTCCCATGTCTGGAGAAAGGAGGAGGGAGACGTCAACGGCCACAAGAACCATACATAAAATGTCGTTAAAACACTGGAAACTACTGCTTTGTATAAGCCCCAGGGCATAACCGATCTATAACTAACGTTTCAGGAACTACACAGCCATGGGTGTGAAGTGCCATAGCGACTTCATTTTCTTAGCCTCGGCGTATGGGGCCGTGTGGTCAGCTTTCTCCCTTGCTGCCTGGTCTTCCCACTGGCAGTGTATACGGTGTGTGAGGCCCAACTGAATTGATTGGAGAAGTCAGTTCAAAATCCAATAGTTCGGATAAATCAGAAGCCAAGTTGTACGGTCTGGGTGTGTCAGACTTAGGTGGATTTCCTTAACTGAACTATAGTTCGTCCTTTCGTTCGTTTGTTCGTTCGTTCATTTGTTCATTTGTTCATTGGTTCAGTCGTTCATTCATTCAGGCATTTGCTCACGTTGTCGTTCATGCATTCGTTCGCGCATTCCTTCGTGCGTTTGTATACATACATGCGTTCATGTATTCATTCATTCATACCGTCATGCAAATGTATTCGTTCATGCATTCGTTCATACAGTTGCTCAGGCATTCGTTCGTAATGTTCATACAGTAGTTCATGCATTTGTTCATAAAGTTCATGCAGTTGTCCATGCATCCGTTCATAAAGTTCATACAGTTGTTCATGCATTTGTTCATAAAGTTCATGCAGTTGTCCATGCATCCGTTCATAAAGTTCATGCAGTTGTTCATGCATTCGTTCGTAGTGTTCATACAGTTGCTCATGCATTCGTTCATAAAGTTCCTACAGTTGTTCATGCATTTGTTCATAAAGTTCATGCAGTTGTCCATGCATTCGTTCATAAAATTCATACAGTTGTTCATGCATTCGTTCATTCATTCATTCATGCGTTCACTCGTGCATGTATAGTCCTGTACGTTTCCTTCGTTTATTTACTGCAACAAAACCAATATCCAAAGAGCGACCAAGGCAGACGGGGAAACAGGGTCAGCACCAGAGGTCATTGTCGTCTCGTTTAGCAAGACCGTCAATAACACCGTTTGACTTTACATGAACAACATCAATCTGTATGCAAACCGGTTTCCAATTGGTTGCAGAATATATAAATATATATATATATAAATTCTGAATATATATGTCCTAACTATCTATTTCACATAATATATATGCATTATATATATATATTATGTAAATATATGGTTAGACTTTCTTTTTTTTCTAATAACGTGAAGGGTTCAAGGGATCTCATCAATTCTTCACGGAACTTTGCAGCCGGAGGCTGAAGCAACGAGAATGACCGGAGACAGCGGCGTCTCTTGATCTATGACCATCTTCATCATCACGCTCTTCTTCATCATCTTCTTCTTCGTCGTCGTCGTCGTCGTTGTCATCACTAGCTATCGTTTTATCTCTGTCTCTCTGTCTGTCTATCTCTCTGTCTGTCTGTCTCTGTCTCTGTCTATGTCTCTGTCTCTCTGTCTCTGTCTCTGTCTCTGTCTGTCTCTGTCTGTCTGTCTGTCTGTCTGTCTGTCTGTCTCTCTCTCTCTCGTTCTCTTTCGATCTTTGCCTCTGTCTCCTTTTATACTTTATGCATCTACCGTTCTCCCTTGATAGCTCTCTAGGTCACTCTCTTTCTGTCTACCTATCGCTATATATATCTATTTTGTGTTTTTTCTCTTTCTATCACTCTCTCTCTCTTTCTCTGTCTGTCTCTCTCTCTCTCTCTCTCTCTTTGCTCTCTATGTCTCTCTGTCTCTCTCTGTCTCTGTCTCTCCCTCTCTCACTTTCTTTCTCTCAAACCCAGTTTCATTATCACTTCGTCCTTTAACACTTCAACGACGAGCATGTTCTAAAAGTGACTGATGGGAAACCAATGCAGCCGTCGTTAAAGTGCTAATGGTCTTCCTAGCATACAGTAAACGAGCTCTCGGTCTGAACCTGCCGTTTTAGACAATCGTTTCTAAACACAGCGCTGTTTGTCAGGCAATTTTCGTCGAAGGTCAAACTCCAAAGAGTCATGCACCACTGCATGCCATTCACAGACACATGAATGGCATGCTTAGTAATAGTTACTTGGGATTCTTATAGCGCCGCTCGAAGTGGAACTTTCCAAAACCCTCAGCAAGTAATGCTCATTACAGTTTGTGGATACGATTACGATTACGAGCTCTAACCGAAACACTCATTACGTTTTCGACTTGCGTCCGGCACACCATCATTTTAATAATAATAATTGTAATTGTTATTGCTATTGTTATTATTATTATTTTACATTATTAATAATAATCATAATATTAATGGTAATAGCAGTAATGATAATTATCCTTATTATTAATTATTATAATAATAATTACCATTATTAAGAATTAGACCCAGTGTGATTCTCCTTACAGATTTTATTTTAGTTACAGTTACAGTTATAGCTAATGGTTTTTCATTTTTTAGTTATAGTTACAGTCATAGTCAGTATTATTTTTAGTTACGGTTATAGTTATCGTTAACGAAATCATTTTATTTTCGTTAACGAACATTTTCGTTACCGTTATCGTTGACGAGAATCACATTGATTAGACCAGCGTCAATAGCATTGTCCTAATCAACCCTGGTGCTTATGAAATACGTGCGTTGGTGTTGAAAGGGTTGGGTTGCAGGCTAATGGCTTGCTTGGTCGATTCTGACGCAGGTGGTAAAAGCACGCTCAACGTACGCTGGTCCAGGGTCAGACCCAGATCACGCACACTAACGTAGAAAGAGACAAGAAGGAAGAGACAGACAGACAAACAGGCCGGGACAGAGATAGAGACAGAGAGGTGGAAACAGACACATAGATAGATAGATAGATAGATAGATAGACAGACAGACAGACAGACAGACAGACAGACAGACAGACAGAGATAGAGAGAGAGAGACAGACAGAGAGACAGACAGACAGAGGTAGAGAGAGACAGAGAGATAGAGAGAGACAGATAGAGAGAGACAGAGATAGAGACGAGACAGAGTGAAAGAGAGGCAGAAACAGAGACAGAGAGATAGATCAAGAGAGACAGAGACAGAGAGACAGATACAGATACAGAGACAGTTTGCATAGCTAGACATATGGTAGGCATACTAAGGCTCCCATATGTAATCAGCTTCACTAATTGCCAATCTACGCGAGCATCCAGTTCAAGTATAGCTGTCTCCGGTTGCTCGGTACTTTTGCAGTCGTGTCCTAACTACCTTTGTATGTACATGTGTGTATGTATTCTCCTTGCGTATATAGACACACAGACAGAGAGGCAGAGAGAAAGACAGACAGAAAGACAGTGTTTCTGTGGATTGGAAAATGAAACTCTGAATGTCTTAGATTCTTTCCGTTTCTTTTCCTACTCCTCTTCCTCCTCTTCGTCCCCTTCCTGCTCTATCTCCTGTTCCTTCTGTTCCTGCTGTTCATCCTCTTCCTTCTGTTCCTCCTGTTCCTTCTGTTCCTCGTGTTCCTCGTGTTCCTTCTGTTCCTCATGTTCCTCCTGTTCTTCTGTTCATCCTCGTCCTTCTGTTCCTCCTCTTCCTTCTGTTCCTCGTGTTCCTGCTGTTCCTTCTGTTCCTGCTGTTCCTGCTCCTGTTCCTTCTATTCATCTCGTTCCTTGTGTTCCTTCTGTTCCTGCTGTTCCTTCTGTTCCTGCTGTTCCTGCTGTTTCTCGTGTTCCTGCTGTTCCTTCTGTTCCTTCTGTTCATCCTGTTCCTTGTGTTCCTTGTGTTCCTTATGTTCCTACTTCTGTCCCTCCTGTTTTTGCTCCTTCTCAACCATCGAATTCATCGTCTTTCTACTGATCAACAACATCCACCGTAGCAGCCTGTCTGTCTGTTTGCCTGCCTGCCTGCCTGTCTGTCTACCTGTTTGTCTGTCTGTCTTTGTCTACATATGTTTAAAAATTGGTTTATTTTTGTGTATATACAGTCATACACGTGTATAGACGATGTATGCGTGTATGTGTATAAATGTATGCATGCATGTATGTATGTATGTTATGTATGTAAACATGTATGTATGTATGTATGTATGTATGTATGTATGTATGTATGTATGTAAACATGTATGTATGTATGTATGTATGTATGTATGTATGTATGTATGTATGTATGTATGTATGTATGTATGTATGTATGTATGTATGTATGTATGTATGTATGTATGTATGTATGTATGTATGTATGTATGTATGTATGTATGTATGTATGCATGCATGCATGCATGTATGTATGTATGTATGTATGTATGTATGATGAGACTATTTCTAGCTCAAGATGAATCTAACTAAGGGGGATGGAACTTATGAATGACGTGATAGAAATGCACGTGACCGAATAGTGTGTGTATGACGAGAATAACTTATTATGTGACATCCACGAGGTTCACCCGAATGTCATTACCCTACTTGACTAAGGAAACTACCCACAAGAAGAAGGGAACTTCTTGAATCTCGTTCAGTATATAAAAGTAATTTATTCGAGGAAATGAATTTCAGATACAGATAATTGAAAATATATTAATAAAATATAAATGCGAAACCCCATTATGAACATACCGCAATAAAGTAACTTTCCATACCGAATTCAGAAGAAACATTCGCCAACCACGCAGCGATTCGAGCACGCCATAGTTCCCAGCTAGAATGCCGCAAATCACGAGTTCCCAGTTTATATAGACTTTCCCCGCGTGGATTATGGTCACGTGGTCCATCGAGGCTTCCAGACAAGGGAGCAAAAGATGGGACAGTCATTTGGCAGAATCAACCGAAAGGAACCCCTACCCCGGATCCATGTGCCAGGGACCTGTCCGGAAGACAGATTGCTTCAACCGGAAACCACGAAGACGCAACTCTGTCGGGGATGAAATCATAGGCGTAATTTGTGGGGGGGGGGGGCCGAGAGGTACCCGTACCCCCAACTTTTTCGACTAGGTGACCTTACCCTCCACTTTCTGAACAATGCTAATCAATATTTTATTGTTGTGCCTTCCCAGAGATCGCATTCTCCGCCTTGCTTCGAGTATGTGAGAAATTGGTACCCCCACTTTTTAGACCAAAGTTACGCCCCTGGATGAAACACATATATACCCCTCATACCAGAGGTGTATGTATGCATGTATGCATGTATGTATGTATGTATGTATGTATGTATGTATGTATGTATGTATGTATGTATGTATGTATGTATGTATGTATGTATGTATGTATGTATGTATGTATGTATGTATGTATATGTATATGTATATGTATGTGTGTACGTATGCAAGCATTAATGTATGCAACAAAATTATTCATGAAATAAAACTGTATTTCTTACTGTCTCAATTTATATGATTATGCCTCTAACAGTTTTAAATCCAGTTCTTGTATCTTCTTCCACTTGCGTTTCTCTCTGTTGTCAATCCTTAATAGCAGTCGATCCATAAACGCAACTCATTGACGATTCCTTTCACATCAACCCACCTACCAATGGACGATGAAACTCGAATACCGACTCTCGTCGCTTCTGACCGGAGTCACCGCTGCCGCCTTCACCCGCGACAAGGCCCGACCGACCGAGCGACCGAGCGAGCGACCCAGGGACCGAGCGAGCGATCGACGCTGTTTGGCGGCGAGTGGTGATAGGACAGACCGATTGAATGCCGGACGAACGGTCGACGCGTCCTGGGTGTGGCAGAACATTGTGTACCATCTAAAGAACAACCTATATGGTTGGTTGGTGACAGCCGATTTACGTAAGAAATAAAGTAAGTAAGTAAGCAAATAAGTAAGCAAGCAAATAAGTAGGCAAGCAAATAAGTAAGTAGGCAAGTATGTTCATTCATTCATTCATTTGAGCATTTATATAGCGCCCCTTCAAGGGGACTACTCAGATGCGCTCCCGACTCCAGCACGAACATAAAGAACAGTTTTAGCCCAGTGTAGAAAGAGTCAGATTAGGTTTTAGGGAGGAGATGTATGTAAGTAAGTAAGCAAATAAGTAAGCAAGTATGTAAGCAAATAAGTAAGCAAATAAGTAAGCAAGCATTTAAGCAAATAAATAAGTAAGCAAGCAAGCAAATAAGTAAGTTAGCAAGCAAATAAGTAAGTAAGCAAGTATGTAAGTAAGTAAGTTTGGACAGTTGTGTGTTTTAACAGTATTAAGATGTGATACAAATGAAATTGCTTTAAATTGATTAGAGATTTGTTTGGATTAGAAACACTCGTCTGCTCTGCTAGCATTGAAATAAACCGCATCTTCGAGATTTCCGAGCGCCTCGCATAGAACTTTTTACCGGCTTTAATCAAATCTCACAGAAGTCTGGCATCTTACCTATTTTTCTTTCTTCTGTAATCATCATCATCATCGTCATAGACGTCATGGTCATTGTGATCGTCATAATCGTCGTCGTCATCATCGTTTTAACGTCGTTTTAATTTTATCATCATCGTCGTAGTCATCATCATCATTGTTATCATCGTCATTATCGTCATGATCGCCAAGATCATCATGATGATAATCATGATCATCGTTATCGTTACCTTGCTGTTCTTTCATCGCCATCTTCATAACCATCATCATCATCATCATCATCATCATCATCATCATCATCATCATCATCATCATCATCATCATCATCATCATCATCATCATCATCATCATCATCATCATCATCATCATCCTCACTAACGCCACGACCACGACCACCACCTCCCCCACCATCGTCGTCGTTATCATCATCCTCACTAACGCCACGACCACGACCACCACCTCCCCCACCATCGTCGTCGTTATCATCATCATCACTATCATTCTCCATGAGCAGGAGAATAAGTAAGTACTTACTTACTTATAGAGAAGCAGGAGAATAAGTAAGTAATATACTTACTTACTTATTCACCTGCTTCTCTCACCGCAATCATAATTATTATTCGTCATCATCGTCATCATCATCATCATCATCATCATCATCATCACCACCACCACCACCACCACCACCATCGTGTTTCTCATTATCATTTCTCATTGTTTTTCATTCTCCCTGTCATATTTCTTCGACCGCGTATTTTTCTACTTGCTGACCTTTGCATAAATAATCAGAGGGCGTCTGTGTTATCGACTTTGGCTCATGGCATCAAGCAGAGCGTACATCACACAAACCATCGATCAGACGCGTGCAGGCGACCTATAGTCTAAATGCCGCATTCCTTCTCCCCTCTGTAGTCGCGCTATGATCGATTGTCATTGCAAGGCGCCCACTTACAGGGTCTTCCTTTGCGCCAGAGGATTAGTCTCCCATCACAGAAATTATCGCTTAATCTCCATTTCTCTGAGGAAATTCTCCCTTAGCTGAAAGCGCGCTGAGGCCAGCGTCGATTAGTTTTTGAAGAGCCTCCTCTTTAGCCTCTGTGAGAGATTGCTTGACAGGAGACGGGTGTAGGATTGATTCGTGATGGGTTGCGAAACTTATCAGAGGGAAGAGCAGAACTGATAAGGCATGATAAAAGATTGAGAAGGAAAGGCAGGCGTGATAAAAGTGGTGGTGCTGGTGGCTGTAATGACGATGATAATAACAAATGGAGGAGGATGTTGCAGATGATAATGAAGGCGAGCACCACAACGACGATGACGTTGCTGATGATGACGACGACGACGACGACGAAGATGATGATGATGATGATGATGATGATGATGATGATGATGATGATGATGATGATGATGATGATGATGATGATGATGATGATGATGATGATGATGATGATGATGATGATGATGATGATGATGATGATGATGATGATGATGATGGCGGTAGTGGGAAGAGATGCTGAATATAAGAGATAAATAACGAGAAAGAGAGAGAGAGAGAGAGAGAGAGAGAGAGAGAGAGAGAGAGAGAGAGAGAGAGAGAGAGAGAGAGAGAGAGAGAGAGAGAGAGAGAGAGAGAGAGAGAGAGAGAGAGAGAGAGAGAGAGAGAGAGAGAGAGAGAGAGAGAGAGAGAGAGAGAGAGAGAGAGAGAGAGAGAGAGAGAGAGAGAGAGAGAGTCATTCACTGACTCACTCACTGAGAGAGAGACAGACAGACAGACAGACAGAGACAGAGAGAGACAGAGAGACAGAGAGGCAGGGAGGCAGATGGAGAGGAGAGAGACAGACCATGAGAGAGGGGCGAACACAAACGCACCCAATAATCGTTCCGGTCACACCGGAACGATTATTTCTCCAATTCCACAATTGTGTAGCACCGTTTCAGACGAATGTATTCATAGACTGTCATTCGTCGGATCCGAAACCGGTTTCACAACAACGATTTCCATCGAAATCAGTTATCGTCAATGCCTTCATCTCGATCGTCCCTCCTCAATTATTTACATAGCGCCGCAGTCGTGTCTTCGCCGTCTTCATCTTGGGACGCAGTAGTTAAATGGTTGGTCATTAGATAGTGGCGCTTAATAAATACATTATAAATGAAGTAAATAAATAAATCTCACATCTCAGTCTTGGCGGGTCGTACCTCTGATCGCAACGTTAGTGCAGCCCACATTGCGCTCAGAGCGACTCGTCAGCGGCACAACACGACATCTCCCCCTTGGGCCCAGTGTAAATGGCTGTCTAGGGTGACGTCAATTTTCTCCTTTCTCTGCCACACAGGCACTGTATATTTTAACAGATATACACTACTGGGACAAAGTTGATGACCTTTTCAGGAAGAATTCACCAGAAAACAAATTGACGACCTTTTTTCGGAAATCATCCCCCCAAAAAGTTGATGACCTTCTTTTAGGAGTTCATCTCGCAAAAAAAGAAGTTCACCACCTTTTTTTCAGAATTCATCCCCCCGAAACAGTTGATGACCTTTTTTTAGGAATTCACCTCCAAAAAATTTCCTTCTAACTGATTTAGGCCTACTACTGGGACAAATCCTAAAACTACTGGGACATTTGTCCCACTAGTTTTAGGACCTACAGTTAAAATATGCCCTGCACACAGGACACATTTTCCGATGTAGAACCCGTATAGAACCCATACGGTTCCCATCTATTGACCACGGAAACGCTAGCAGGGTTGGTTATTGGTCTCGAGTGCCACGGATCAGCCAGAGCTTCGAAAGACGAAGGAGGTTCATGTAACCGTAATGGTAATCTCATAAACTTCAAATCTCTAAAGCGCTACTCTGAAGCTAAGCGCAAAGCACCTGCTTATTCACGAGCGCTGCGTCGTATCAGAGATCGATGTCCAGTAGATGTCCAGTCCGAGTCCGGTTGCCAGAGAGACCAGAGACCAGAGAGAGATGAGGAGGTAGCCTATAAGACATAGACCAAAAATACCTAAGTTGGCCTAAACCACAACATTAATATAGCGCCTACGTGAGGTTCTCACAGGACGTTATATAAATACAATATAACTGAACCACTGAGTAAATTTCATAAAAGGGAGCTATATAAGTTTATTATAGATAACTGAAAGCTGTTTAATGTCTGCTAATCGCTTAAAATGACCATTAGAAACAACTTTACATAGGGCCTATATATGTATGTATCTATTTCGCGCCTCAGGTTCGCATTTCGATGTGACTTCGCGTGCGTTAAAAATTACTTGTTCGTAATAAATAATACATATGCATACATCTCTGTATGTATGGATGTATGTAACTATGTATGTATCTTACATGTATGGAGGAAGAGGAGGGAGGAGGGAAGCGAATTAACGTTATGTTACTTACTTGCTTGCTTACTTACTTACTTATTCGTCCATTTCTGTTCGTGCATGTTACGATTCTTCAAGATATCTGCTCCCAGTCGGTTTCAGATGATGATAAAAGAACGCACCCATCAACCAAATATCCCTCAGGGTCTTTGACTTGATGCTCCTGTGCAGAATCGCAGAAACCGATAAACGCTTCAGCGCTCAAAGCAGAAGTAATTGTCTTCAGATCAACCGGAAGTGATGTCACCCTTGTGATCTGTTTCCACCGGGCCACCGCCTCCGCCGGCGTGCACCCGCAGGGATGAAGGCTCTTTCCACAAAGTGCTTGCTCGCTGACCGAGGTCCACAAGAGCCGTAGGGAGGTTTCGAGCGAGGTCACTCGGATCGAAGATGAACTGGCTCATGTGAGAAGCACATTAAAACTGACCGCGCTGATTGGTCCTAGCGTGACCTTCTGAACTATGCGGTCTGTTCACTTCAAATTACCGTCCGATCGCAATGAACATTAAAATGGCTACATTGAGTTATCACCTTCATCATAATCATCATCATCATCATCGTCATTATCGTCATCATCATCACCATCACCATCATCATTATTTATTATTATTACTTAGAATTAGTATTGAGCATTATTGCTCATTTATTTATTTTGATTTATTCATTATTTAATCTTTACTAATTTGTTATTATTATTACTATTATTATTATTAATACTGTTTTTATGCTTCAAGGTAGGCATATTATGATTCTTCAAGAACTCATATACTGAAAGAGAGAAACGTCTGGAACGGCCAATATCCGTCAAGTTAAGTTATTATTAAGTAATTATTTTTTACTACTACTACTACTGCTGCTGCTACTACTACTACTACATTTACTACCTCTACTACTACTTACTGCTACTAGTAGCTAGCAACTTCCAGCGCCTTGTGAGTTACCTAAAAAATGCGCTATATTAAGTGGCCTCATACATACATACATACATACATACATCAATCAATCAATCAATCAAAATCTTTTATTGAATCCAAATAACGTATATGACAAAACAATCTTCGAAACAAGAACAAATAGAAGCTCACGTTACTGGAAGCAAAAGGTGGCCCTAAAGGGAAGACTATTCCCGCTAGGAAGGGACACCTATTTGATCAAGTGCCACTGCCTATCAGACTATCCTTGATTCGGGATACCCAATTTCATCTTATGGTAAGGGTTAGTGCCGAATGGCGCAAATTAAACCAGTAGGAGGCAGTCCCATCAATGAGCAACCAAGAAAGGAAAATGAGGAAAAAAATTAAAAAATTTAACAAGTTTAAGTTCTTAACTAATCTTAACTAAGGTACTTAACTAGGGAAACGACTACAATAATGAAAAAAGAGAATTGAACATGGCCCACACGCGGTTATGTGCAACCCAATACCGTGATGTAATCCTAGATGTATGTCGTTAATGCAGTAGCTCAGGAGGTGTTCAGCAGGAACGATTTAAATCTGGATTTGAATAAGTAGCTATTTGAAGAACGACGAATTTCAAGAGGTATTGTTTTCCAAAGTTTGGGCCCATAAAACTTAATACTAAAAACTCGTATGTTAGTACGAGCTTTGGTAGATCGGAGGTTGGCAGCATTCCTAGTATCGTAGGAGTGAATCTGTGTTCCGGCTATAAAGTAGTTCTGGAATGAGATAGGTAAGATATTATTTTCGAACCGGTAAATAAAATTTCCAATTTGTAACGCTCTAATTTGTTTTAAATCTAATAGATTAAATTTTTTAAAAATTGGGTTAGTGTGGGTGCCTATAGGGACACCTGCTATTATTCGAACAGCCTTTTTTTGGAGAATTACTAATTTGCTGAGTCTAGAATCGTAAGTGGAAGCCCAGATCATATTACAATAACTTAAATACGGTAGGATTAGGGAATAATATTATTCAATCTGATCATTTCAGGAAGAAGGTAGGAGATCCTTTTTATGATGCCTATGCTTTTCGCAATTTTTTGAGCTATGAAGTTGGTATGTTCTTTCCATGATAAATGCCTATCAACGATCACCCCCAGGAATTTAGTAGACTCAACTTGGACTAAGGGAATTCCTGCAATTTCCAGGGAGATATCTATAGGTGTAATTTTCCTATGGGACTTAAATATCATGAAATTAGTTTTATCAATGTTGAGGGTAAGTCTGTTAGCCGAAAACCAATGATTTACAAGTTTTAATTCGGAGTTAATAGTTTCCATTAAAATTTGCTGAGATTGGTGGGCAAAAAAAATGTTAGTATCATCGGCAAATAAAATAAAATAAAGAGTTTTAGATATCGTTGCCAGATCATTAATATATAAGAGAAATAATAAGGGACCCAGATTTGAGCCCTGTGGGACCCCAAATAAGATCGAGCGGCTTTCTGATAACACGCCATTACATGAGACTTTTTGCGTACGATCCTGGAAATAACTATAAAACCATTTTAAGATTGGGCCCCTAATTCCAAAGTTTTCTAATTTTTTTAGTAGGATGTGATGGTCTACGGTATCGAAGGCCTTCGCTAGATCGATAAAAATACCCACAGAATATTCATTAGCATCGATAGCTTTAGTTATTCTGTCCTCCATGTCTATTAGAGCCATATAAGTTGAGTGGCCAGATTGGAAGCCATGTTGGGCTTGATGTATTAAATTAAAGCCATTGACATAACTGCTAAGTCTGTCATAAACTATTTTCTCAAAATATTTAGCAAAGTAGGGTAATACCGAAATTGGTCGATAGTTAGCCGGGTTGTCTATTTCACCTTTTTTGAAAATTGGGACCACTTTTGCCATTTTAATCTTATGGGGAACTATTCCATTTAGAAGAGAGCAGTTAATGATTGCTGTTAACGGTTGTGTTATCAGGTGTAGATTTGGGGTGGCAATATAGGGGTCTATGTCATCTAGACCTTTGGTGTGGGTTTTTTTTAGGGAACTGCCGATTTTCAGAAGTTCATCTGGAGAGGTCAAAATCAAACCCATTGAATTTTGTCTGGGAGATGGAAGGTATTCTTCAAAGGTGCCTGGACATTCGGGAATTTTTTTTGACAAATCACTAGCTATACTAACAAAATAGTTATTAAAGTTATTTGCAATTAATCCTGGATCTTCGACCAAAACTCCATTTATTTTCAAGGAAATTTGGTTGATTTTTTTATCTTCTATTTGCATGGCAGCTCTGAGCAATTTCCAGGTGGCCTTTAAATCATTATGATGTTTAAGAAATTCAGTCGAGTAATAATTACGTTCAGCATTCATTCTAACTGTTTTGAATTTGTTTCTATATTCAATAAAAGCTTTCTTGTTTTGTTGATTTGGAGTTTTAAGATATCTTTTATATAGGACATTTTTTTTCTTACAGGATTTTAAGATGCCTGAGGTCATCCAGGGTTTTTTAAATTTCACTTTTCGATCTTTTCCTTCTGCTACGACTGGGAAGGCCGCGTTGTAGGCCTGTAAATATTTACCAAAGAATAGCTCATACGCCTCATTTGCATTACCTAAGCTACAGGCCCTCATTACGGCGTCCCAGTTCTCGTCTGCAAGAGACGATTTGAATTTTTTTAGGTTACCTTCGTTAATTATTCTATTTTTCTTATAGCAAGAATTTTTAATTGGAATGGTTTCTAGAGAAAATCGTGCAAAGATTGGAAGATGGTCTGAAATATCCGAGATGATGATAAAAGCCTCGATTAACTTCGACCAAGCGTTACTGAATATGTTATCTATTAAAGTACGAGTGTCTGGGGTGATTCGGGTAGGCCTAGTTATAGTTGGCAAGTAGTGATGGGATACTAGACAATTATAGAAACTGTTGGAATCATTGTGATCGTTTATTTTTAAGAGGTCTATATTAAAATCCCCCAGTAAAATTACCTCTTTTGCATTGTTTTTCAATCCTGTTAACAGTTCGTCAATTTCTTCATTAAACTCTTTTAAATTCTGTCCAGGAGATCGATAAATTACCCCCACGACGGGTGAGCTCTTTTTTAAAGTTAAACGGATAAACAAACTCTCATATGTTTTATGTTCGTCGAAATTACCCTTAGGAGCAAACTCCTGAAATTTTAGGTTTTCTTTTATAAGTAATCCTACTCCTCCTCCCCTTCCTACAGTTCTTGAATTACCAATATAGTTAAATCCCTTTATGCATATAGTGTTTTCCATATTAGTGTCTAGCCAGGTTTCAGTTAGTGCAACGATTGAGGCCTGAACCATGTTGGTCAATTCACTGATCTCCGCCAGTTTGTGGGCTATACTACGGCAGTTAACATGCAATAATGAAAGGCTGTGATTATCTTGGCTGCTATCGAATTGTAAGTGTTTAGCAAGTGCGTCAGGATCAATATAGTTACTGGACCAATTTGGATTTTTAAAATAATTTTGGTCGGGGTCAACATTTAAATTTTCCAGTATAGAGTTAGTTTCGATTTCGTCCGTGAAAACCTCAAGTTCATTAACATTAATAGTCGCTCTAAGAGTTTCATATATAAGGCCGGGGTTAACATCTTGTACCGCAGTAATTACCTCTTCTTTAGTCTCAGACATTAATTCAGATTTGCAGCTGGGGCACATGCGAGGTATTCGTTCCTCGTTCATTAAACCTAAACTATCGAGCTGCTGAACCACTACATTGCAACTCAAGCACCTGTTTAATAAGTTGGGTGTGGACTTTGGTGGGGAGGACATGCCGCAGTGTGGGCCCTGCTATATTACTAGATGTATTTCTATTCCCACAACGTATATTTAACCCAAGAATCGATTAGTTTGTGAGCGATAATAGCCTACGGCAATCAGGTGAATATCGCGTCTTCTTTGAATAATTATTAAGGATGAATGTTTGTTAAGTTTGCGAAGCAACAACATTGCCTGTGGAGATTTAAAACATCATATTTAACATAAGACATAAAAAATTAGGCGGGAAACATTTGTGTGTAAGGATACACACAGTATCCTTTACAATTATTTGAACGCGTCAATACCATTCCTCTGTAGGCCTAGGCCCTATGTCGATTTGTTGAAGATGATATTGGTTTATTGTTTTAACCCTCTAAGGGACAAGATTTTTTTGGGTCTGCAAAATCTTCACAACTAACACAAATACATTGTCTAGGGTCCTCCCTTCAACGTAATGTAGTGCATTATGGCTCTTTTATTCTATGGGACAGATATGTCCCATTGTCCGTTAAGCGGTAAAAGTACATTTTTGTAGCAGTCTTGAAATTGTTGGAGTATGTTGGTTAAATGTCAGAATATGATCATTACCATGTAGCAACGAATTTAATTACACAGTTATGATAGTTAGTTAGTGTGGAACTCGATGAAACAGTTACATTCACTGTGCAAACACAGAGTAACACTGCAGGTGGCACACAGACATCTTGACCGCGGTTAACTTTATCCCTCTTGTGACGAAGCTTGCATCTCTTTCTGTTGGGCATGACGTGAGGCAACTTATCATGTATTATCACTGGAGACGCCCTTCTCTTGATGGAAAAGTCGTAAAAGTATCTGTGACTATGCAGTATGTTAAGCATGTGGGACGATGTGAAAAAATAAAAAATTAAAAAGTTTGTATTTTTTTTTAGATTGATAATCTTAAAATAAAAATATTTGGCCTATAGTATGTGACGAAACTCATCGTAAGGTCGTATTTAGATTGATCAACTACTTAACTAATGAATAAATCGTCAAACAAAAAAGCTTGCTCGATCTAAATAATCTACATACTTTTTTCCGACATGGGACATATATGTCCCATATCCCTTAGAGGGTTAAAAAAGTAAACACAGGCTGACAAACCGCAGCATGGAAAACTTAACCATGGGCGTTCGCAGGAGTTCTTTTTTTTGGGGGGGGAATTTTTATAGGGTGGAAAAAAATTCGGGGGGGCGAAATGACGTTAGCTATTCACGAACACAGAAAACGTGACAACTTTCGAAATCCAGGGGCAAATGTCTCCTTACCCTGCTCCGGACGCCCATGAACTTAACCCTCTTCGAAATTTGTGCCTCTAGGCCTATACGGTCTACCAAAGCTTGTTCCTTCTTAAAATCCTTGGCCTGTCTGTAGGCCTATACGCAGCCAGTGTTAATAGTTGCAATAGACTGTCTCGTAATCAACGACCTCTTATATATAAGTTCGTAATATTGGCAACTAGGCCAATAATAAGACAATGCGCCAATATACTGCGCTAAATAAATACAATTACTGCACTTAGCTACACTTGCGTCAAGAGCAAGCGGCACACAGCACGTTTTAAGACACCGTCGCTTCTGATGAGCCCTACAGGAACAATCAGCTATTAGGTCAGCCCGTCGTTGGAATCGAATTACTTGAGACCGTTTTTCTGACTTGGCAGTCACCGCAGCCTAAACGTTATTTATCTCCGCAATTTGCTCCTGTTTATTGAGCGAGACCAGGTTCCGTGGCGTTGCAACGGCATCGGGACTTACTGTTTGCAACGACGACGTTGCGGCGACGAGTGAATGCAATGCGCACACATCTACTTCTGCTCCTAATTGAATGCACGCGTTGCTCTCGTTTTCCGTCTTATTTTCCGAGAAAAATTGCTCTGCAGACTTGGAGACTGTACCGCAATTTTCTGTCTTCTATTCGCTTATCGTTTCCAATAAGCCGCAGACGGGCAAGCCCGAATAAGTCCGTTTTATTTAATCTCACCCGACGATAATTCAATATAGAGCCGACGTTGGCGCTACTCGCGTTGGTCCTACATTAGATTTGTCGCATGGGATTTTTCGTTTCGTTATTCTGGCTGCAAATCGTCCGTCACCAATTTCCATCGTATCTGAACGCAGCTTCGATGCGTTTTTGCCCGTGTGCTTTCAGTCATTGATTGACTCGACTTTATCACATGCGACCGTCTTCTGCAATCTTAAATAGCTCGGTTTAAAATGCAAATTACGGGAAGCCATCTTGCGGCCAAGTCAACAGCTGCCTGCGTAACCCAATGCGCCTCTGTCGAAGAGGACATCCGATATCATGGCAATCGGGTACAGTTGAACTGTACATGTATTTCAGGCAAGCCAGACGAACCGATAAACAGAGTCGCGTCTATAAAGGACGTCCGCAATGAGGGGAGGGAGGAGTCATCCCAATACGGACAAGGGGAGAGGGTTATGACCAGTGCGGACGTCCGCATCTATATTTTATACAAGCTTTTTAGTACAACCTGTGCCTTGAGCACCAACTTCAGCCAGATAATCTGTACCTGCATTGGTTTGTTATTAGTAGGCCTAATGTTCGGTTGAAGACAATCATTTCGTCAGCATGTACAAGGACTGTGTAATAACAGTAGAAAGAATGGTAAGGACATGAAAAAGTTGATTTGAGTTTAGCATGCAAAAGCAGCACAAAGGAAGTCAGTCGATTGGTATGTGAGCCGTGCTGCCACACGGCAGTAGTCTTGTAACCAATTATCTTCTGATGCAGAGTTGCAGACGTCCACGAAGGGGGAAGGTCCGGAAGGATACGGTCAAATGCAGACAAGGGGTCTAAAGTATATCATTTTTGTGGACTTCCTTTATGGACAACCCCAAAAAGAAAGAGGCATACAGATACACGTAGTCCGTACTAAAACCATGGCCATCCAAATGGGCAGCGTGGACAATTTAACCAAATCAAACCATCGGACATAACAGCTCCAAGTCAATACTATTAAAAAACAAAATAAATTATTCACAAGTTCCAACTACACATGTTGATTTCAAATTTCTTTTTGTTTCAGTTGACTGCAAAACCATACACACACAAAACAGGCTGTAGGAAAGCCACAAATATTTGCCTAGCACAAAGATCAAAAACCTCTAAAAATAGTCTAATTTTATCACAGCTGAGGTAGAGAGACTACAACGAATTGCAAACATATCAAAATCCTAACCGATCATTATGCTAAAATAGTCTATTTTTTATCACAGCCCATCTGAGATCAATGAACGCAGATGAAGTCCCATTTCCTCAGTTCATAGCTGGCATCTCAGCGGACTGCTTGATGAATCTTGGGTACTTGGCAAGGAAGCTGGAGTGCTCCTCGAACAAGGTCTTCCTGAAGTTCGTATCGCCCCACAGTTCTGGAGTAAGCATGTGGTACGTTGCACCAATGGCGTGGAATGTTGCCTTGGCTGAAATTCAAACAGTTTAAGCAAATAATTGAGACTATTGTCAATCAATAATCATCTAAACCAAGTATGTATCACCAAGATGTCACAGACAGCTAATTGGTCGTGGTTTACAGACCACAAGCAACTTGTTATGTATGATTCTAAGGGGAAACATCAATAAACCGAGTCTTTTACCTGGCTGAAAGTAGCCTTACTTATACCTCATCAATTAGCTGAAAGTTTTCTACCTGGCTGAAGGTACTTATACCCAGGGCTCGAAGTGGGAAACAAGAGGTGCCGGTATGGCTGAAAGAACCATTCCCTTCCCTCCCCCTTTAGGCCATACCGGTATGGATTTTTCACCTCGAGAAATTCCGGTATGCTTTCGGCAGACCAGGAGAGGTGCCGGTATGGCATACCGTTTCATACCGTCCCACTTTGAGCCCTGCTCATACCTCATCCTACATTAGCTACAACCAGAATGGAGTTGGCGACAACCAGAAAACATTTTAGATCATTACTTTACTACAGAGTTTGAGCATCTCTGGTAACCAGGCTAGGGATCTTCTTCCCTTAACCTTCTCTGGACAACCTTCTGACATGATGCAGCGCTCATGAATAAGCTGGTGCCCAGTGCCTAGCATTAGAATAGCATTTCAGAAATTTAAAGTTTATGGTTATGATTACAGAGGTAACAACCATTGGTTACGAACATCATACAATCCTTTAAATGTACTTTTTAATGAACAAACAATTAAAGGAAATAAATAAACAAACCTATTACTGATTTCCTTCAAAAGGCAAATGTTCAATATCAATGTAAAACTTAAGGCAACATTATTCTGCAAGCTTAAAAATGTAATCAAAATTAGTATGAATAAAAGAGCAGTATTTATTCGAAGCATTTAATTTCTGGCTTTACAGACACTTTCTAACTGCGTGAACCTTTATTTCATATGCAAACTACAGTATAATTATTACAGCAGAAGTTTGATAAATCATAAAAGCTAAACCCACCGAAGTTGCCGAGTGTGGCCGTCTGTCCAGTTGCACATGTGTAGCAATCTTCGACTCCAGCCATCGTCAGAAGTTTCTTTGGAACTGGAGCACTAACGATACCGGTACCTCTTGGTGCTGGAATCAGCCTGACAGTAATACTACCACATTGCCCGGTAACCTGCAGTAGAAAAATTTCTCTTAGATCGTACACAGGACACAACATTGGAGCACAAGCATAATTCTAACAGAAAAATTTAATTCTAACACAGAAGAATAGTCAAATTATAAATATTAACACAATAAAATGATTTAACTGACTAATGTGATCTATTTAGAAATGCTCAGCAGATTTCAGTTTTAACTGGAATACAGCTACCGCATGTTATATCTGCAGTCATATGTCGTTAGTGTCTGTCACAACAATATCCTCAACACTTTAGGGGCCATCCATATATTACATACGTAAAAATCCGGGAAGACAACCACAAGTCAGCACTTTTTTTTAATAGTTAAAGATTAGTTAATAGTTAAATAGTCAAATGAAGTGCTTAAACAGGTAAGCTGTGTGGGTAACTAACTGCGATAAACAAACATGTTTCAGAGCAGAGATGCAATACATGTACCTTGTAAGGCACAGTGTGGGGCTTGCCCATTTTGTTACCCCAGTAACCTCGTCGAACAGGAACAACTGACAGCTTAGCCAAGGTTATGGCACCTCTAATGGCATTCGCAACTTCCTTGGAACACTTCACACCAAGTCCAACATGTCCGTTGAAATCTCCAATGGCTACAAATGCCTAAAAAGACAAGTAGACATTGACAACATTAAAGAAAATTCAACAGCTGCAGCAAAAGTTTTGAAAACTCTAGAAGAGGAGGAGTTCCTTCAGCTAGCTCTGAGGCAGCCATGGGTATGAAGTGTTAGCGACTTCCATTTCTTAGCCTCTGCATACGAGGGCGGGTGGTCAGTCCTCTCCCTTGCCGTCTCAACTTCCCACCGACAGTGTACTCACTGTAGCCACTACCAACATTAGTGATCACAGGCATTGTTTCAGGCTGATGGGCTTTTCTGCTCAGACACAAATACAACCACAATCTAGGTTTCCGGGTCGTCCACCTGAAATGACCTTCCTTCAGATTTGTGTGTTCGTTTACGCTGCATACACCGTCTACCTTTTTAACGGTAGCCGATTGGTTAGAGCACTCGCCTTGTAATGTGGAGAGTACAGGTTCAAGCCTCCCCTGAGATGGTTACTGTGTAGGGACCTTGAGCAAGTCTTTCACTCACAATTGCTCAGCGCCATCGATTGATGCTTGGCCATTAGGTAGCGGCGCTTAATAAATGCATAATAATAATACATCTGCAAGCATTTGAAAACTGTTCTTGTTTGTCTCTGAACAGATATCTTATAAGCATAGGTTCTGTAAGTGCTCTGATTGAATCTCACAGCCAATAACCTTTTTGCATGCTCTTAACTGTAGAAAGCTCTATGAAAACGATGAAGTAGCTTAAACAGATTTCTCACAGTAATCTTTGAGAAACAACTGACAGAACACCAGAATTCTTATAACATGCCTTCTTCAAATCTGATGATCATCAAGGATTCAAAACAGAGCACAGCCCTCATTATAACAATCTCATATTTGAAGTGACTCTCGACATAGCTCCCAAAGACTCTGGTTTTCAAATGTATTTCACACGTTTGCAAAACACAAACAAAAGGGTTATTACTTTGAACCTGGTCCTCTGTCCTGCACGAGTCTGTTTCTGAACAGGCATGATCTTCAGCACCTCATCCTTCAGAGTTCCTCCCAAGAAAAAGTCAATGATTTCTGCCTCCTGTGAACATAATAACACTTACAAAAATTAAATACTGGTTTCAAACATTCCCAGTAGGATAGACAAGAGAAAGTCTGTTAACCTAAAGTTTTCAAATATTCTAGTCCGCAATTTAATTAGGAGGTTATGGACATCATGCAATGTCAAAACTCGTTAGAATGCTACATTCTCAATGTTCAGCTAAATTGTATTTTTTAACTCTTCTGCACTCTGCAGCTATTGTGGTCAATATTGACTGCATCACAAAAACGTGTCCATTTGGCTTATAAACAGCTATATTAACATTTCTACTTATATTCATTAGATAGAAGAAATATTGTACACTAAGAACAAATTCATTACGTGGGTTTTCCATTGGTTTGTTAAAGTTAGAAATGCAACTTTAGGCGACAATATTTGTAAAAATTTACATCATTTAAATTTTTTTTAAACACGTCCCTCAAACAAATATTTTTGATGAGGCAGAGGTTTCGAGATCTGAAGAAAAAGTTTCATGGTTTTTATTGATCAGCAAAGTTAAAAAAATAGAATTTATCAGTGAGGCATTTTAAAAAGGCTCTCAAAAGAGATAGACTACATATCATGTGGTGAAGTGTTGAGATCGAAAGACGGCAATGTTGTCAAACTAACCATTGTATGGGCCGATGTCATTTCCATTGTTACAAGTTTGCCATACAAGTGACTACATTTAGAAGTGTTTTTATTACATTTATTCTGTTCAGAATTTTATGAATTTCTAATTTCATAATTTTTATTTTTTTAAATATTTCATATATTTATAAACTTCAAGGCAAACTCATCAATTGGTCAACTTTTTCAAAACAGAATATTGTTGAGGAATAAAATACAAACAAAATGATATAGGACATGTCTAGATTTTAAGTGTTTGTATTCGTATGGACTACTTAAGGTGAAATTCATCAAAACCAATGTAGAGCTCTGTGAAAGAGTTAAATAAACTGCTACCAATTAATAAGTAAACAAACCTATTACTAATTTCTGTAATACCTAACAGACCCAAAAATGTAATATGAACAATAAATTCAAAATGCAAACTAATGAACTCCAAAATTAAGCATGATGAGCATACTGTAAAATTATGTAAAACAGAAACCAGCGTTGTAATTGTAAGTATGACAATTTCTGTAGCATCAAAGAGCATGCTACTTCTAAGATGCTTGCAACTGTCAATGCAATGCTAAGAGTTACGTAGCAAGTACATTTTGAACTGCTTTTTGAAACATAACATGCCTTCTTCTTGGCTTCCTTAATAGGTGCAGGCAGACTTCCAGGCACGTGGGCCAGTGACCTGGAAAGACCGATGGCCTGTTTTCAGTTTAGTTACACAGACACTGGACCATAGTAATTTTTGTTCTATTAAGAAAACTTTTTAGTGTTTTTATGGAAAAAAGTTGACTCATAATTAAAATTATATAATTGCCAAGTTCTGGCTACGAGTTAAACCTAAACAGCTGCATTTTAGGATATAAAAACTATGCATATTAGAAGAGCAGTCTCTTAAGGTAACCCTGAGACAGCCATGGGTATGCAGTGTTAGCGACTCCATTCTCTTAGCCTCGGCGTACGAGGGTGGGTGGCCAGTCCTCTCCCTTGCCGTCTCATCTTCCCATCGACAGTGTACAGTCAGTGTACTCATCATAGCCGAGTTTGCAGGGGCACACGCGGAGCAGAAATCTCAAACCAAATTTCTGCCCTGGCGGGGATTTGAACCCCAACCCTTCGATTGACAGTCCAGCTCGCTAACCGCTACACTGTCGAGCATATTAATACAAAGACAAAGGCATGTGCAGTTACCTTAATTGGAAGGGAAAACAAGTATATCTCTTCTAGGGTTTTGATTTTGTTGTCTTTGACCAGCCTGCCCAACTTTGTTACCGGCACCCATTCCTTTGCTCCGTCTTTGTCTCCACGCGGACCACCACGGCCTCTTCCTCGACCACGTCCGCGGCCTCGTCCACGCCCTCGGCCTCTTTCGCCAGATCCGAATCCTCCTCGAAATCCACCTCTACCGGCTGATGGTGCATCTGCCATTGTCTATAAAAGAACAATTCACATTTTCTCTAAAATGCATCATTAGGCTCATTCACGAAAAATAACGGTATACAGACTATCGCTCACAGGGACGATCGCTCATAGGGCCTTTCGCTCATAGGACTATTGCTCATACACCGCGATAAATTATAAATTGTTAATAAAACACAGAAGCCAAAATTTGTTTCACAGATACTTTGTTGCAAAAAAGGTGCAAAAATTCAATACAGTGCCATTACCGTTTATTTTTACCTTTCGTTGTTATTGTATTTACAGTATATTGTCATTGTATAATAATTATTGAATCTTTATTTGAAGTCACTTGTTTGTTTCCTATATATCTGGGCAATTTAATAGTCAATGTATTTGTCCAAAACGGATGAATGTTCCTACTTGTATGTGCATGAGTTTAATAAATATTTGTGAAGTTATAGGCCTATGAAGTCAATTGGAGCAGTTGATTAGTTAATCCATTTTAAATTGCTAGCTAATTGGAAGTTAATTGCTCACGTCCCTACTTTGTTGCACCTATATTTAATAACATAGCGTATGAGCAATAGTCCTATGAGCGAAAGGCCCTATGAGCGATCGTCCCTATGAGCGATAGTCCTATGAGCGATCGTCCTATGAGCAATTGTCCTAGAACCAAAATAACACACAATTAAGTAGTGATGTGGGATACTTATCCTAAATGCTGTGTTGTGATTCCAGAGTATTTCCAGATTTACATCAGAGGCTTGTTAATCCCTTATTATTATTATTAGTATCATTAATACTATTATTATGTTAATATTATCTTCATTATTTTTATTTTTATTATTAATAATAATACTTTAAATGTGTGTTTCTATGTAGTTTGCAATATGAGTCATTTTCCGGTAATATGACACATTCACTAATTGAAGAAGCAAAAAAATTTTTTTGGCAAATTACATTGATTTTTGTTTGAAGCAAATCTTGAATATTTCTATTTCACTAATATATATTTGGTTTTGCACTAATATGTAAAATTATGAAGTTTTTAGCAGAAAGAAAATAGCCCTACGAAAAACGGAGTGGAATGTTTGTCCACTCCGTTACCAAAACATATGAGCTATTTATATATAGTAGACAGCTTCCTACTGCGTAGTTTGACATGCCAATATGTTCTTAGTATTAATGTTTATAAAATAAATATAAAAGAAATTACAATACAAATTATTATTTAATTCCATCACATTTTAAATTTTGTTAAGAAGTTCCACTCCGTTACCGAAAGAAAAATAGGGAATCTAATCAACGTAAAGTTGACTGTATTTTTTTTTGCCAAATAACAAAATAAAAATCACTTCGGCTAATCATTACCAGTGATCAAATGAACAAAAAAGCATTAAAATATTTATGATGTTGTCTTAAAAATCTGCTCATAACATCAAAATTACATAAAAAAATTACCATAAAAAGTTCCGCTCCGTTACCATTTGTCGAGAATTGAGCACATAATGTGAAAAGTGAACTTTAAAAAAACAGTCTGCCGAAGCAAAAATTTATTTAAAATGTCATATATTGTTAAATAAGTTGTATTAGAAATGATAATTTAAGTAGACGACTTATCCTGACAGTGGAATAAATTTTAGTACCTCAAGGGTCACATTTATGGTAACTGAGTGGACAGTTAACGGAGTGGACAAATTGTGTATCAGCACGGTAAATATCATATTATCTCTCATGCGTCCACATTAATCGTCGGTACACTCATTATATAGCTTATAAACGTTATATTAAAAATATTACTTAAATTATATTTATTCATAATCATTGCAAAAATGCAGTAACGGAGTGGATGTATTATGAAAAAACACATGAGGTACGAAATAAATGAAAATTTGTAAGAAATTTGTCTTAGCATTCAGATCCTGTATTAAGACATACTTACTTACATAGATCTTCACAGAAGAGATGTGTTAAGTTGCGGGACCAAAGAACTGAAAGGGTTGTGAGATACGAGATAATTTTTACATTTTAACGGAGCGGACATAATTTTCCGGGGACAAGTTAAAATATAATTATACTGAAGTTGTAAGTTTCTAAGTTGTATTTAGAAATATGCAATTATGTTTATTATAAAAGAAACAGTCACATTTTTTGGTTTAATGCAAATCATTTTGAAATTGTAGACGAAAGCAATATGTACTATAGCCTAGGGACGCTAACGGAGTGGAACATTTTAAATTCAAAATAAATTGTAATAAATTATTTTATTGCTCTGAATTACTTTCAACGGTCTTAAATTGTTGACTGATCAATAACGTTTTAATCTAATCACTTAGCATGATCAGACTAGGCATTGTTTTCTTAGAAATGACCGGGGACAGCTGAATTGTCAATTTATGCATTTACCGGAAAATGACTCATATAAGGACTCGATTTGTCTTTTGTATCAGTTGTATAAATGTTAGTCTATGTGCAAGCAAGTTCATCAATGGCCTATTATGAAGAAAAACTGGACTTTACAAAACTTCTTCAGGGTTTAGATTAGACTGTAAAATATATGTAACAAGTTACATGGTAAACATGATATTCATTAAATACGATTTAACTTTTCTTCCTGTGCTTTCACTTGATTTTATCTTGATATTAAATTTAGAAAGTTGTTTTATACTTTCCAGAAACTGCGAGAATAAAGTGAAATGTCATATTAGAGCAGTTTCTCGACTGCGCTGTAGGATATTTCTTTTATAGACAGGGTCACGCGTGGTCGCAAATGAACTTGTACAACTCAAATAACGTAACGCAAGATATAATAATTTTAGTCCGATTTTAACCGCAGTTTATTCAGGTGCGTCGGTAACAAATGGCTGATTGCTTTACACGAAGCTGCTGTCCGATCTATCAGTTTCCACCCAAAGCATTGCAAAACAACGTCTTCACGTGGCTAAGACTGTGTAACACATACTTTTACACTACATAAATAAGCAAACTAATATTGCTATTTCCATTTCCATAGAGAAACTAAAATTATATTAAAACTAACTCGAATCGAAAGACTTTAACATAAAGTAATCCACTATAAAATTTATACCAACAGTTAGCCTACATATAATAATTATTAGAAAAAGTACAAACCGAATTTCTCAACTAACGCGCTCAGAATGTTAAGCGGAAAGACTTGCTCGTGTGCTCTTTGCGTCACACTCGCTCAACAGACTGGTTCTCTGCTATACTTCCAAGGTGTTGGATGAAATTTTTGTAGAGTACTCAAACTAATATCACAGTATAAATAATTATTTATACTGTGCTAATATGACGCCAAACTTGTACCTCCAATTTGTCTGATGGAACATATAATTATGAGTATGACAGCGTTGAACCATCACTTGTGATATTATTCTCTGCGATTTCGAAGCCAGACAATCTTGGCAAACCGCCAAAGACACATTGAAGCAAACAGAGGCAACGAGCAGAATTTGACGAAGCGTATACCATTAGCTGAACAAGATGGTCATAGAGTCAGCGACGTAACTACAGCATTGGGCTTGGGGTCGCGATTAAAGCAATAAGCAAAAAAATTAACGTGAACGAAGTCGCTAGCAGTCGATAGCTTAATTAGCGACTGGTTTCGACTCGAGGGCTTAGCGGCGACGGCGGTGGATGGCGGCGACGCCGAGGATTACTCTCAGAGATAGGGATGAAAGGAAGGAAGAAACGCCCAGGTGGCCAAGGGTCACGAGGAAAGGACGCCATTTTTCTGCATACATAAAAACATGTACATGGAAAACCGAATATAATGTGTTAAATATAAAAGTAAACTATGGGTTAACTATAGTTATGGGTGAATCATAAAAGTGGCCTTAATTATCCTTAGGGCCTAACTAACAAACTTAACTACACTACATAGGCCTATGCCTCATTAGGCCTATCTTAGAAGCCTATAGCATTTCAAGTGCTGGCGTCCAAACTCAAAAGGGCAATCCATAAGGGTGAAATTATAAAGTCCCGCCACAGCCTGGATTACCCTCTCACATAAACAGTTTACAGGCGTCTAGTTCAACATACAGCTTCGTGATCATTTCAAACAACATTTCAAATCATAGGCTATACTATGCGAAGAATCTAAACAGCGCAGTGCGAGGTAAAAATAGCAACAAACGACTCTAAATCCATCCATCAAGGGCCTTTGTTGCCACAAGTCTTGCAAAAAAAGATGTTTATACCATCGACCTTTATGGTTTATACTTCTGGTTCTGGAGCAATCAATCAAACTACTGGACGAAAATATTATTGGCTGACGCAGTCCGTAACTAGGTCATATGCAAATACGGTTATGTGATTGGATGTCGAATAAATCCCGCGCATTCTAACGGGTAAGCGCGCGTAGAAACCAGGTCGAAGCGATATAACAGTATCGTCTTAAAGTGTGTTTATTCGAATTCTTTTAGTAAAATTTTATATTTAAGTCAACCTGAAAGTTAGATAACGTGACAAACTCTTATGCAACAATTGACTGTGGCAGTATAAGCTCAAAAACTAGAGTTATCGTTGCTTTAGACCGACGGATGGACCAGAATGCATCACGCGTGCACGTTAGTTGGTTCTCAAGGGGAAGACGCACGGAAGAGAAGCTGATGAATTTCGATTTAATCTCACTTTCTGAAGTGTGATTCTGAACATCCTGATAAATGGACAAGTTTCTGGCAAGTAGCCAAAAGGAAGACACACCGTCGAGTAAGGGATTGGTATATTTCTGCTTCCCTATACTTAAATTTCTTGGTAAATGTCGCGCGATCGAAACTGCAGTGAGTTTGGCTTATCGCCGCTTGGGTTCAAATCCTGCGCAGATTCTAGAGAAGTCGGGAGCGGTGGTGACCAAGATTTAGGTTAGGTGTTGGTGGACGTTCTGTCTTTTCTAATGAATTGATGATAATGATTTTCTGATTATGCTTATGGCGCTATAGATATGATTAGATTAGATTAGATTAGATTCCTCACGTGCTCAACTGATAATGGTAAAGTGACCGCATTTGTTGTTCCTTACTGTCTGATGCTTTTTGTATCGTGGACCATTCTCCTTTTGCATAGTCTCAAGCACTGGCGTAAACTTGTCCAAAATATTGTGGTGGGGGGCATTTGGTTATTCGTTCTACACTTGTTGCATTGGGTGTACAGTCCATCTCATTTATTGGGGGGCACGTGCCCCGGCTCCCCCTCAAAGTCTACGCCTATAGGTCTCAAGCATTGGTTTGGAGTTTCTGGACCTGCACTAAATTGGTTTAGTTAGTCTACTGATTTAAGCCCAAACACTTGATCAGTATAATAGTTAAATGGTAATTATAAGATGCTTTGTTGGAATGTGGTTTTCCACACCACTATGTATGAGCATTTGTGGATAATCATTGACTGCATGGATATCATTTTCTATTTTCTATAGTTCTATACCAAATCTATATTTCAGTCAAGAGCTTGACCTTTCACTCGTCTGTGCAGCTGTGGTCCACTGATTTTGAGAAGGTGCAATAATTATTGTGGATGGCGGCTAATAAACTCCAGCATAATCCAGCCAAAACTTCTATTACATGTAGGACACTCCACAACAATTTAAGCAATTAATTTGAATGGTTAGTCTTTGAAAGTAAGCGAGTCAATAATTGATTTGGTTAATGCTGCTCCTAACTTAAGCGTTGTTTTTGATTCTATAGTATAACTATATCTCTTAGTTTACAAAACATTTAATGCTGCATGGCCAACCACAGTATTTAAAATCGGTCTGGCTTCCTCAGTCTTATTGTTATTCAAGGAATACCATGGACAAGAACTATTTGGTGAGTGAGCTTTAGGGGCCATCCATATATTACGTATGCATGGATGGGGAGGGGGTAACCGAAATGCATGTTTTGCGTACGCTTGCGAATGGGGGGGTCTACTGATAATGTACGTACGCAAATTGATTGGCCTTCAAGTAAGCTAGAGTTCAGTCCTTCCAGCTATCTGGTACTACCATGCAGAGGAAGTAGGACTGTGGGAGAGGTGTCACTTGTATGCCACCTTACCTCTGAACGCTGTTAAACTATCACAGTGAGTCCATGGATGACTCAACCTTCAATCTGGACTAAAGTGCAGACAGTCGCTGCCTGAACCTGTGTAACTGACACATTCTGCAGCTGTTTTTTTGGGGGGGTGCGTCAACTGTACGTGCGCAGGTGGGGGGTGTAGAAAAAAGTACGCGTGAAAACAGGGAGGGGGAGGTGTCCAATTTCCCCGGATTTTTAAGTATGTAATATATGGATGGCCCCTTATTTGTTGGTGGACGTAGATTTTGGAACTCTACTGCGTCTGTCCGTTTTGTGCAGTGGCTATGTCATTTCGTTCTCAACTCGAGACCTTATGTGGCGGTTTATGAATGTTCACCTTTAAGCTTTAGCACCATAATAAAATATTGACTCTTATTGACTGCCGATGTAGGCTGTGGTGTCCACGGTGCCCACTCGAAAAATAAGACCTCACTTGTTCTTGCGTTCCAGTGTCCTGACCGCTGTTTTTTCATCCGAGATCTGCACGGTCAATGTCGGCCTTCACTTTAGCGATCAGTCGGGGCCAGAGGTGCGAATGTCACCATTCGGACGTCTGCGTTGAATGGATCTCTGTGCTTGGTCCGAAATTGGTATGTGATTTGTAATATTTTAACTGAGAACATTGCATAGCGCTGCGCAACGAGTAAAACAAATCAGATACGATATGCTAGCCGATATGATGTTAAATGTCAGTAAGAACTAGACTATTCCCTACATCAGATAGAACAGTGCACAATACACCAGAAGAGTCACTAGTGGCGGGCCCACACACACCCACACGTGGAGCCAAGCAATGGGTTTTTGTCAACAGTTTGCATAAATGTTCAGAGTCTATGACGTCTGAACAAGAAGGTGGCCATGTCATTTCTGTATGGGTTAAATAAGCTTGTAGTCCGTCAGCTTGTGTAAGGAAAGAAAAATTTTGGGTAGAATCTTGGCAGTGATGCTTAAATTCATGCTATGATAGTTCTGAAGCAGAAAAATGTTGCCAATTCTCCTGTCATGATTAACGCCACCTAGCGGACATTTTAGCATGACGTCATATCCTCACCTTAAAACTGCCAATAACTTTTTGAGTGGAGTAAGTTAGCCACAGAGGTACAGCAAAACATCTATAAGTAGAATCTGTAGAAATCATATTTGTTAGGTGTGGATCACAGCCTAATCTACACCTAACAAATGTGCCAAGTCATGTTTTTTTCTTAACTATAGGGGTCGTATTTTGTGTAAACTAATAGATTCTGACAGGTATTCATCTGTTTCCTAGTATACTACTCGATAGTAAGTTTCGTTGTAGCTCGCACCGTTTCAAAGTTATTAACGTTTAATTAGAACTCGAAAACGCCGCATTGCCGATATCTCCGCTAGGGGGAGCCTATTCCGGTGTTTGAAGACTGATTCTCAAAGTCTGTATAGTATAGGTTTTCTATAGGTGTTTTGCTGTAACTATGTGCATGGCTAACTTATTCCATCCAGACACCGGCGCGTTTGATGTTATTAATTAATTAACCTAATAAGCCTATCGAAAAGAATTGTCATTCATGAGAGGTCAGTCATGACACAAGAAACCCTCGTCATGCTTAGTGTCTGTGCTTCTCTAAACCTGGCCATTGGCATTTGCTTTGCAGCGGGCATGCGAACTAGGATTCTCTTGAATTTTCACCAGATACGACAGATGCGAAAATATAGGCGGCCTATCGACGAATTGAGAACTTTTAGGGCGTTGGCCGTTTCAAATGCACAAGTGAACGGTTCCAAGTTCACTGTTATAGGATAGAAGGATAGAATACAGCTGTCCGGAGAGCAATCGACAACAAGCTGATTGGCAACGGAGAGATGACGAAGATAATGACTACACTGATCAGCATCACTGCCAGTGTTCTTTTGTCTTTCGCCTGTGGCGTCATCTTACGTCGTTTCTTATTCAGGGCCTTGATCGCCCAAGAGATGCGAATGTTGAGTGTTACCAGAATTGCAGACCGAAACACGAAATCGCATCCTGCTTTGCTGATGTACTGACAATAGATGCTCCGAACAAACGTGAATGGAATATTGACAGTTCGAATTTAACCATCTTTGCAGCTTTTTCTTCTTATTACCTCCATTTCATACAAACGAGGAATGTCGTAGATAACGACCAGAATGAAGAACACCCAGACTGCCATTCTGACCCGACGTATACTCTCCCGCTCGGTGTGCAACGGTTTGCAGATGGTAAAATAGCGGTCGATGGTAACGAAGACCACAATCCAAATAGGCGTGATGTGGACTATTACTGTAAACAGGAAAAGACACGTCATCAAGCAGGGAACATTTTTCTGACGGTCGGCTATGCTTCACTGCGAAATTCAATGGTTCTGATCGGGAAGGAGATAATAGCAGACACGCGGTAGATGATGTCGATCATTGCAAGCGTTTCCAACAACCAATTCGTTGATTCCTGTCTTTGAGGATTTCGACCTCTTCCCAGCATGGCGATCGTAACAGAATTGCCAAGAGAAACGACTAACACCGAAAGATGGTCACGAACGAGCAATTATACGGAATGTGATGTCGCACGTCGTGAAATTACTGCAGGTAGAAGTTGTATCTTCTTTTGTGTTGTATGTATGAGTCATTACTGGCCTTGCTTTAAAGTGTCATGCTGTAGTCCTATAGTAAAATAATAATTCGAGGTTGTTGTAGGCGGATTGGAAATCCACCCCACCACCATTTCTGGGCAATAGAAGGAACCCAAGTGGAATTTACACGGGTCCTATATGGGTCTTAGGGGCCATCCATACATTACGTACAGGGGGTGTAACTGAAATGCAGGTGCTTGCGTATGCTTGCGAATGGGGGGGGGGGCTTCTGATAATGTACGTACGCATAGGAAACGGGGCCTTCAAAATGATTGGCCTTCAAGTGAGCTCTTTTTTTTAGAGTTCAGTCTCTCCAGCTATCCGGTACTACCAGAGGAGTCCGACTGTGGGAGAGGTGTCACTGTATGCTACCTTACCTCTGAACGCCTCTGAACGCTATTATTAAACTATCCTACAACTCAGCAGTGAGTCCATGGATTACTCATCCTTCAATCTGGCATAAAGGGCAGACAGTCGCTGCCTGGACCTGTGGTACTGACACATTCTGCAGCTGGTCTTGGGGGGGGGGGTGGAAAAAAGTACGTGTGCGTACAGGGATGGGAGGGGTCCAATTTTCCCGATTTTTGCGTACGTAATATATGGATGGCCCCTTATATAGGCTTCATGTGGCATGCTTGCAGTGCATCGTGACGGTGGTCTCACTATGAGCCACGAGAGCTATGTTTGTGCGATGCGCTGCCAAATTCAAAACATGTTCTTCCAGTAGACTTAACTGCCGTACGTCAGATTTCCTATTAAAGCAACATGCGATTATAACATGAACTTAGAGTTAACTTTAACAAGTTTAGTTTATGAAAATAAATTTTAAAATCTATTAAGCACACGTCGGTCTGTGATACAGCAAATGTTGTAAACTCTGGAGTAGGCTGATGTGTCTGGCAATGTAACGTACTGTAATTTGTAAGATGTAAAAAGTTCAACTTAATTTAACTTTAATGTAACCGACTATAATGTAGTTCCATTTAGAGTGCCTATGCATCATTTGAGAAAATTACTAAAGACTCCATATAAATATCCCAAAAAATATGTATGCATGCCTGCATGCATGCATACTTACATAAGTACATACATCCATTATACAGATCTATACATGCATACATAGGTACATACATACATACATACATATACATACATATGCATATACGTATACATGTACACATATATACATACATGCATATCCACATATACATACAGCCACACATAGATTCATAAATATATGTACATATATATTATATACAAAATTATACATACATTCATACATACATATGTACATAACTATATATGCCTATGTATATGCATACATACACATGTACATGCATGCATGTATATTGTATGCATATATATAGGATATTATAGGTACATATACCAATATACATACATATCTCTTCTAATCTCACTATAATCCCGCGGCCGAATATTTGGAAAGATCAGTCAGAAAAGGAGATAACTTTGCGAGTGTGCATTCCACTCTACTGTTACAGTGTTGGCCTTGACACCAATGACAGAGTTTTTCGAATACCCTTCTCTGCTGAAGTGTATGGTTTGCAATGGCTACATTCTTTGTGAATGTCAGGACTATATTTTAAGATAATACCTATTAATAAGGTCACATAAACAACAACCTCATTCAGCCAATAGGTCACAAAGCAGCTGAATGGTTTGCGTGCTCGCCCTGTAGTCAAGAGCTGCTTTCTAAGCTGCCTGAGACAGTTACTGTATGGAGGCGTTGGGTAAATGGTTCATGCATATAAATATTAACGACAGCTTGTGACAATATGGACCTACAAAATTAAAGCATGCATGCAGAGTTTTCAGCAGTAGAAGGTATCTTTTGCCTACCTCGGCAAAAGACCTGCAGCGCTGCAGGTACATTCACACCGTTTTTAGTATCGTAACATACGAACCTAATCAGCTGGTCAAACTTTGCCTTCAGTTTTCTGGGCAATGAACCATATATCTGGTTGTGACCGCTGAAAAGATATACACCCACAGCATATAAGCTCTGCACATCTATATAAATAAAGAGAAGACTCTGTCTGTCTGTCTGTCTGTCTGTCTGTCTGTCTGTCTGTCTGTCACAGCGATCTTTGACCACGATGCATTTCTACAGCTTTGGACCTTTTCACTCCAAACCTTCACTACTGTCTCGGGGTGGGCATTACACACCCAGTGTGAGGCTTCGCGTCCCCCTTACCACCGCTTCCATGGTGTGACCCGGGCCAAAACCTCTCCCAAACCCCACTTTTTACCTGGTCCAAACAAATTCGAGTCGACCTATTTTCATTCGCCAGATGGCGCCGCCCGATAAGATTCTGTGTGTTTGACCGCCAATTCTCTTGTCACCGGCACGCATTTCTAAAGATTTCGCCAGATGGCGCAGCCGTAGGGATTTCACTTCACATTAACTTTTGTTACTTATTCGCTACAGGGATTGAAACTTATACCTAAATTTGTTGCTTATTTGCTACAGGGATTGAAACTTATAATCCCGGGCAACCCTGGGTAAACCAGCTAGTTGTCATATAAATGTGAAAACTCGCCACAGTTTTAAAATGGGTGCAGATAGCAGTGCAACAGAAATTGACTACCAATTAAAGTCCCAAGCCACTACCATTACTTTGAAGATATCGAGAATCTTGGAGTGTTAATGTTGCCGAATCGGTGTGCCGGGATTATTTTTCGTTTCACCATAGATTTACTGCGTTTTGGTTGAGATAGGCGTATGTATGTCAATCAGTTTTGGAAGATAGCTTATTCGTTATAAAACTGCTATCTGAGGAGACAACTGTGAATCATCGGCGGCGGATCACATCGCCTATCGTGTAACTATCTGTCAACTCTAATTGAGAAGCTAATGGTTGGGTCTACGTGTGCGCGTGGGCCTGTCTCAGGTGACTCTTCTAGTCATCTTAACAATGCTTGCTAACTGAAAAATGTTCTGTTCTTAATGACATTTAACATTATAATTATAGGCTAGCACAGAGAGCGTCTCCAATTTGTTTAGCTCTTTGATCGGCGCTATATCACTGCTCAATTGCAATTGCAATTATGTGCAAGATAATTTTACAATACAGGACATATCAATGTTTCCTGCTGATAAAGATACCTTGTGCGGAGAGTTTTCTCAGTTGGCTAATCCACAATTTGTTGACTCTGTCTCAATGGACTGACTGATGTGACTCAGGCTTGATTTTCTTGTTCCGTACCTGGATGTTGCTAATTAATTAACGATGATAATGAATTGCTAAGATCTCATTCATATACCAACCCGGTTCTATCTCGATAATCATTCCCTTTCGGAGGGAAAGTCCTATTGCTTTAAAGTATTTGTCTGCTCCAAAGGCCTTTTCCCAAGTACCGAATACTCGGTCCGTCACATACTGAAATATGATTGTCTCCAATTTGTTTAGCTCTTTGTCCGGCGCTAGATCAGTGCACAATTGCAATTACAATTAAGTGCAAGATGATTTTACAACACAAGGCATATCAGTGTTTCCTGCTCACAAATATAACTGGTGCGACCTTAGCAATGATTTTGCTACAATTCATTATCATCATGAATTGATAAGTAACTTCCAGGCATTAATGGACGGAACACCAAAATCAAGCCCGAGAGATCACAGTCAGTCCACTGACACAGTCAACCAATTGTGTATTAGCCAACTGAAAAAAGGAATTGATGTACCAACCTGCAGTGGACTCGTGAAGCAGTCCGATCCTTGGTGCCAGGACCATATCAGGACAATACTTTTCACCACCAATGACATTTAACATTATAATTATAGACTAGCTCTAATTTGTTTTGCTCTTTGATCGGCGCTGTATCAATGTTCAATTGAAATTACAATTATGTGCAAGATAATTTTACAATACAGGACATATCAATGTTTCCTGATGACAAATATAACTGGTGCAGAGAATCCTAGGAATGATTTTGCTACAATTCATTATCATCAATCGTCATATACTTCACCCAATCTGCTAGTTTCAAGTATATTTTAAACAACGTTACAGAACATTCCAACACTTGACGTAAGTTTAGCATACATCCGTGAATGTGGTCCATCTTTGTCTGAAGGCCTCAGTAGGTCTATTCAGCGCATGTTTACAAATATAACTGGTGCAGAGAGACCTTAGCAAGCTAGTCTCTGTTGAATTTTTCTTTCAGTTGTGCGCACGTAATTCCTGCCTACCCCTGCAAAAAGACACAATCCCCAAAATATAAACTTATAATCTACACATTGTAGGCCCTATAATTAATGTGGAAGTGTGCCACAGTTTTAGAAAGGGTATTTTTACATCAATGCTTTAGAACGAGCACAAGTAAAACAAAAGAATCTGAAGCCCACAACTTTCAACCATGGCTGTTGATTATCACTTGTTGAATTACTCTGTTTTCTACCACACTATAGGTGTACGGGTGATGTCATTAATTGCCAGCAGGCATATAAAGCTAAATATAAAGCCTGTAGTTAAGTTCATTCCTAATTTGAGTTGTGTTTTGCGGTTAGTTGTGTACGTGTGGGTCTATCTGTGCTTAAACAGTCACCAAATCGTAATATTCAAAGTATGCATGCTATGCGTCTGTATGAAGAGAAGTTAAGAGAATTACAATAATCATCCTTCACATCCGACTATTTCTGAATAGTTAACAGCTTCAGGAAATAAAAATCTCCATTTCAGCATCATCCTGGATTACCGGTATATCAACAGTGATGTTGTCTCGGTCCAATGAGCACATAATGTTTATTGTTAACTGTAAACACATGTTACCATTACCGCGGTTTTATCGCCGGTGGGGTACGAGAAATTGTCCGGCATATAGATGTGTCCGACTCTGCCCACTGCTGGTGCATGTACTTCAGCTACTTCTTTAACAATACTTTACGGACACCTCTCCAGCCGGACAATATCTCACACCCCAGACAATATCTCACATCACATATAGCCCAAATACCATGCTACGTGAGATATTGTCCACCGTGGAGATGTGTCCGACTACGTCCACTGCTGGTGTATGTACTTCAGCTACTTCTTAAACAATATTTACGGACACATCTCCAGCCCAGACAATAGCTCACAGCCCGGACAATATCTCATGTCACATACAGCCCACATACAATGTGAGATAATCCACCTATTTATTATGACAACATATTTGTATAACAGCCAAATTCAACTAATATGCAACCGTTTCACAACGCAGCCGATTGCTTTACACGTTCTCTTTAACGATTGTGTGCATTTGAGGCACCCAGAGACAACAGGAAAAGTCGGCGCCTATGATACACGGTGTTTCAAGTAGGCATGATGAGTGAAGACCTGCATTCAGTTTTCAGCAGTATAGAATTCTGTAAGAAATACCTGACGAAGACATGCATCTAGCGCAACCAGCACATTATTGGCAGTTAGATTTTGGGCTGGATCGAAAGTTACGACGTTGACCCTCCCTGGAAACAGTTGCTGAACTTTTCTGCTTATGGTTCGTGCATATCTCCTGGCAACCCTTACAAGAAGACATGAGCCAACAACGTATACATGTAAACTTATAATCTACACGTTGTAAAATTAATGTGGAAATGCGCCAGTTTTAGAATGGGCGTTTACATCAGTGCTTTAGAAATAGCACATGTAAAACAACAGAATCTGAAGCCCACAACTTTCAACCATAACTATTGATCATCACTTGTTGGAATACTCTGTTTTGTACTACACTAGGTGTAGGGGTAATGATATATTAATTGTCGGCAGGCATATAGCTAAATATAAAGTCTGTAGTTCAGTTCATTCTTAAGTTGAGCTGTGTTTTGCAGTTAGTTATGTACATCTGGGCCTATCTGTGCTTAGACATTGACCAAATCGTAATATTCGAAGGTTACATGCTATGTGTTTGCATGAAGAGAAGTTGAGAATTTATAACAATAGAACAGAGAAGCTTGAAATAACATATCCCTTCTACGATTTTTTCAAATGCTAACATACTCCTTGCCATAACAGCTTAGTCTCATGCTTCTGCCAAAATAGATTGAAGATATCCCCTGCCAACGTTTTCAGAGGCATTAGGTGGAACCCATATGGGCTCTTTTCAAGTCCCATATAGGAATATGGGTCTTATAGGAACTCCGTGTTGGCATGCTAGGAGGTTGGAGACTCTATGCAAGATATCTTGGCAGCACAAGGCACAATTCTTCTCGCTAAACGATATGACTTAAGAGATGCTTGTAAATAAAATATAATGCTGGTCAAATTAATGTCATTTAGCTTAGCCTTTGTTAATGCTTAATCGGCTTTTAAGCACATACATCATAAACCTGTCGGTGACATCCCTTCTGTTATTGAAATACTGACCCGGTGAGCGTTTCACCAGAATTCCTTTTCTTGGAAAATGGTCTGTGCCTTGGACCATTGAATCACCTTTGAAATGATATCTCAGGTAGCCAAGCAACCTTTCGGTCAGCGACTGTAAAAAATAATGATTCATCATCAGCATCATCACTCAGTACTTGGTAAGTACTGAAAACTGAATGCAGATTCCAATTGTCATTTATTGCATTTGACTTGTCCCAGTCTGAAACCGCAGTTTCAAGATCTTTTTTAACAACGCTGTAATCATTCCAGTTCTTGGCCTAGTTGCATGCTTCTATGAGTGTCAGAGGCGTAGCTCCCTAGCTACGCCTCTGACGCCTCTGAGAGCAGGGGGGGGGGCAACCGCTCCCTCTGAGACCATTTTCCAAAATGTGGGGCCTTTTTCACAATTTATTTATTCCAATCGTTGGAAAATTATTTATTCCAACCGTTCAAAGGACATAAGAAATATATCACCTATCTTTAAATGGTAAACCTCTTTCAAACTGCACTACTAAACAGAAATTGTCCGGCATGTAGATGTGTCCGACTCCGCCCACTGCTAGTGCATGTACTTCAGCTATTTCTTTAACAATACTTTACGGACACATCTCCAGCCGGACAATATCTCACAGCCCGGACATTATCTCACATCACATATAGCTCAAATACAATGTGAGATAATCCACCTATTTATTATGACAACATATTTGTATAACAGCCAACCAAATTCAACTAAAATGCAACCGTGTTACAAGGCAGCCGATTGCTTTACACGTTCGCCTTGACGATTGTGTGCATTTGCGGCACCCAGAGACAACAGGAAAAGTCGGCGCCTATGATACACGGTGTTTCAAGTAGGCATGATAAGTGAAGACCTGCATTCAGTTTTCAGCAGTATAGAATTCTGTAAGAATACCTGGCGAAGGATTGCATCCAGAGCCACCAGCAGTTGATTCGGAATAAGCTGCGGGTTTGGGTCAAATATGTGACAACATTGACCTGCCCAGGGAAAAGCACCGGAACTTTTCTAGTCAACGTTTGCGCGCATCTTCTCGCAATGCCTCCAAAAAACACGAGCCAACAACATATACAATTAAACTTATAATCTACACATTGTAAAATTAATGTGGAAATGCGCCACAGTTTTAGAATGGCTTTTACATCAGTGCTTTAGAAATAGCACATGTAAAACAACAAATCTGAAGCCCACAACTTTCAAACAACTATTGATCATCACTTGTTGAAATGCTCTGTTTTGTACGACACTAGGAGTACGGGTGATGATATTAATTGCCGGTAGGCATATGGCTAACTATAAAGCCTGTGGGTTCAGTTAATTCTTAATTCGACTGTCAATCGAGAGGTCAGAGTTCAAATCCCCGCCAGGACAGAAATTTGGTCAAGGTTTCTGCTCCATCTGCACCCCCTAGGCAACTCAGCTATAATGAGCACCCTGACCACACACTGTCAGTGGGAAGATGAGACGGCGAGAGAGGACTGGCCACCTGCCCTCACGTGCCGAGGATAAGAAAATGAAAATGAAATCGCTAACACTTCATATCCTTGGCTGCCTCTGGGCTAGCTAAAGGGACTGATTCTTCTCTAAACATTTCAGTTACAGTTAGGTTGCTATATATGTTGAAAGATAATACCTATTTATTATGACAACATATTTGTATAACCGCCAAATTCAACTAATATGCAACCGTGTCGCAAGGCAGCCGATTGCTTTACACGTTCGCCTTGACGATTGTGTGGGTTTCTGAGACGGTTACCGTATACTGAGACATTAGCACGACATTAATATTAAATTTGTCTGACGATCTATCACTAAGATGGTCAATATATTGTTTGCCTATTGTTGGCACCGAGCTTGTTTGAATGAGTCATATAACTTCACAAAAACTATGGACAACACTTGAAACACCGTGTATTCTATATGATGAAAATATTTATTGTAAACAAATATTTTTAATACAGAATACACGGTGTTTCAAGATTAAGCATTGTGTACTAAAATTTGCTTCATAAATTGGCATCGAAATGAGCCGATTTACGTATAGCGTTTAGAATTGGCATATTTAAAGCATTAAAAGGGAACTTAGCTAAAAACATTTTAGAATCCAACAGCAACTGTTATAACTATGTAATGTAACAATGTAAGTAATCGTAACAGAATCCATGTTATAGTCCAATCATAGCCAAATGTTGTTGCTCCGAGAAAAATAAATGTTTATAGAAAAATTTGGCGACTCACTTGCCAGAGCTTTGCTACCCAATTTTGAGTCGCAACCCACAGTTTGGGAAACTCTGCCTTAAGCAATACTTGTAGGCCTAATGCTGGTCAAATTAATGTCAAAACTCGCCAGTTGTAGAATGGGTGTCACTTAATCATTTAGCTTAGCCTTTGTTAATACTTAATCGGCTTTTAAGCAGATACATCATAGACCTGAAATACTTACCTGGCGTACACTTCACTAGTATGCCTTTCTTTGGGAAGTGTTTAGTTCCGGGGATGAAGTCGTCGCCTTTGAAGTGGGTCTTGAGGTATCCCATTATTCGAGTCGTAAGATTCTGTAAGAAACAGTGATTCCAATTGTAATTAATTGCATTTGACTTGTCCCAGTCTGAAACCGCAGTTTGAAGATCTTTTTTAACTTGTAACCCTGTAATCACTCTGGACAGCTCTTGGCCCAGTTGTATGCTTCTATGAGTGTAGCCAACCTTGCCTGAAGAACCTGTCGTCAAACTCAGTAGGCCTATTCTACTGAGTGCATGATTACTTGGCTATGTGTTAGATACCGGTATGTGTCTGATTTAACGAGGAATTCGAAGATCATGGCTAAGAGTTCACACACTTTTGCATTCGACGTAAATTTCACATGAAGGGGGGATTGAATACGTACAGGATCTGGGTTGCAGACGTGAATAGCTGACGTCCTTACAATCGGGAACTGTACCAGCTCCAGTGACGAGTGTCTAGCAGCTACAGATGTATGTATGTATGGATGTATGTATGTGTGTGTATATATATATATATATATATATATATATATATATATATATATATATATATATATATATATATATATATATATATATATATATATATATATATATACACCGTGTCTCAAAATAAACTGTGCAAAATTGTTTCTGTCAGAACTTCGTCAAATTTCCATCAATTTAAAAAAATTTTGGTAGGTAGATGGCAAAATGGCTGAAGTTTTATGCTATACATAAATTTTCCACCTCATCTGACTCATGTCACCGCACTACCTTGTTAAACACAGATGTACCAATTTCTTATATAACGCTTAAATTTTAACAACTAACGTCTCGAAACTTGGCTGCACTGAAATCCATTTCATCGAGACAGGTGTCAATGTGAATGGGGCCTACTATCGCGACAACCTTCTTGCCCAGAAGCTACTGCCAGACATACGCCGGATATCCCAGGGCGAGTTTTTTGTCTTTCAACAGGATGGCGCCCCGGCGCATCGAGCACGCGACACTCTCTTTCCTTGAGCGAGAAACGCCCGACTTCATACCTCCAACACTGTGGCCGCCGAATTCACCGGATCTTAACCCAGTCGACTATAGCATATGGAGTGTGCTGCAGGAAAAGGTTTACCGCTCCAGGATAGCCAACGTCGACGAACTCAAAATGCGTCTGATCGACGATTGGGCGCGCTTTGACCAGTCGATCGTTGATGCTGCTATCAGTCAGTGGCGTTGCCATCTAAGCGCTTGTGTCCGTGTAAGCGGGGCACATTTCGAGCACCAATTCTAACACTTTTAAGCAGATCTGTCATAACAATTAAAAACCCTGCTAAGTAAACCATATTTTACTTTACTGCGTGCTAATTAAGTCGTCAGATAGTTTGTTGCATGTAATAAGATTTAAGCGTTATATAAGAAATTGGCACATCTGTGTTTAACAAGGTAGTGCGATGACGTGAGTCAGGTGAGGTGGAAAATTTATGTATAGCATAAAATTTCAGCCATTTTGCCATCTACCTACCAAAAATTATTAAAATTGGTGGAAATTTGACGAAGTTCTGACAGAAACAATTTTGCACAGTTTATTTTGAGACACGGTGTATATATATATAGCCAGTATATATGTAACTATGTATGCATGTGTTTTTAACTATGTATGTAACATGTGTATATATGTATGTAGTCTAATCATTGGCCTGCTTACCTTCCTCCCTCTTCGTCTTGGGTCGCAGCAGCGCTTTCTTCCCTGCAAAATGAACAGAAGTATTGAAGCATTTTACAGTGCACACATCGATGCACACAACTGAAATCGGAGGTTAACAAGAGCGTGTTGCAATATGAGCGAGTGCAAGTATTTGTATAACCGCCAAATTCAACTAATATGCAACCGTTTCACAAGGCAGCCGACTGCTTTACACGTTCGCCTTGATTGTTGTATGCTTTGAGACTTTCTGAGACGGTTACTGTATTGAGACATTAGCACGACATTAATATTAAATTTGTCAGACGATCCATCACTAAGATGGTCAATATATTGTTCTCTTATTGTTGGCACAGAGCTTGTATGTTGAAACATAATACCTTTGAAGGAGTCATATAACTTCACAAAAACTATGGACAACACTTGAAACACCGTGTATTCTATAATGATGAAAAATATTTGTTGTCAATAAATATTTTTCATTATATAGAATACACATTTTTCAACAAAAATATTTGTTGACAACAAATGTTTATCATCATATAGAATACACGGTGTTTCAAGTAGGCATGATGAGTTTGCGACAACTGAGGCCTAGGGCCTACTAATTGAGTACCTGCATGCAGTTTGCTGCAGTATAGAATTCTATTATACCGAGCGTCAATAAACACGACCACCATAGAGGTATGCGCCATAAGCCGTATTCCATAAGAAATACCTGTAGGTATTCTATAAGAAATACCTCAGTCAAGAAGTTGTCCAAGGACTGTATTATATCATTGATGCAGAGTCTTGTCTAGATTTAACACCATAGTGTCCACTTTCCCCTTAAATACTTTGTCGACTTTTCTCTTGATCGTTGTGATATAATTTCTCGTTACCTCTACAAAAAGACAAGCCCATAAAATATAAACATATAATCTACACATTGTAAAATTAATGTGGAAATGCGCCACAGTTTTATTACAATGGGCGTTTACATAAATGCCTTAGAAATAGCACATGTGAAACCACAAAATGTGAAGCCCACAACTTTCAGCCATAACTATTGGTCATCGCTTGTCAAAATACTCTGTTTTCAACCACACTAGGTGTACGGGTAATGACATTAATTGCCGGCTGGCATAAAATTATAGCTAAATATAAAGCCTGTGGTTCAGTTAATTCTTAATTCGACTGTCAGTCAAGAGGTCGGGGGGTTCAAATCCCCGACAGTACAGAAATTTGGTTGAGGTTTCTGCTCCATCTGCACCCTCTAGCCAAGTCAGCTATAATGAGTACACTGACCGTACTGGGTGGTGGGAAGATATCCCTTCTACGATTTTTTCAAATGCTAACTTACTCCTCGCCATAACCGCTTACAGTCTCAAGCTTCTGCCAGATAGTTTAAGATATCCCCTGCCAGTATTTTCAGAAGCATTAGATGGGACCCACATGGGCCTTTCGAGTCCCATATGGGAATATCGGCCCTATGTTACCATGTGGGCATGCTAGCTGGTTTAAAACTCTATGCAAGATATCTTTGCATCACAAGGCATAATTCTTCTGGCTAAAATATATGCCTTAAGAGATGCGTGTAGTGCTTGTCACATTAATGTCAAAACTCCAAAGTTTTAGAATGGGTGTCACTTAGTCATTTAGCTTAACCCTTACTGTTTAATCGACTTTTAAGCAGATACATCATAAACCTGTCGGTGACATCCATTCTGTCACTGAAATACTGACCCAGTGGGCTTTTCACCAGTGTCCCTTTTCTCGGGTAGTGATCCGGGTTTACGTTAATAACCGCGATCACAAAACCGCGTTCCTCAAAACCGCGATCCTCAAAACCGCGACCGTCTCAAAACCGCGACCGTCTCAAAACCGCGATTATCAAAACCGCGATTTTTTAAACATTTATAAATACAACAAAAGTTTAGATCTAATTTTAAATATGAGATATGATAAATGAAATTTTAATCTAAGAATAAAGTGTAAATGTCTTGTAATGTAGGCCTATCATAGTCTAATGTTTCAGAGTGTAGGCCCTATGTCAAACGTTAAACCTGAAGGCTTAGATTATGTCCAATGCCTCGAAGATAATCTAAAATCGGTCGGTTTGCATAATCGACGACGATGGTTTTGATTCTGCCAGCAGTTTCTTTGTAGATTCTCCGAGATGGATTTGGCTGTTGACCTGCGATGTATTGTTCTAGTCTTTTGATGCCGGTCGGCGTCGCTAAGCTCTTTAAAGTTAACTTTTACAATTTGTTTACTAATCGCTCGTTTAAGGCAATTTGCCGTTACTAATCGCGGTTTTGATTATCGCGGTTTTGAGACGGTCGCGATTTTGTGGATCGCGGTTTTGAAGATCGCGCTTTTGAGGATCGCGGTTTTGTGATCGCGTTATTAACGTAGACCGTGATGTGATCCGTGCCTTGGACCAGAATTCCTTTTCTCGGAAAGTTGTTTCAGGCAACAGTTCTTCCCCTTTGAAGTGGTGCTTCAGAAAACCGAGTAGACGATCAGTTACGCTCTGTAAGAAGCAGTGATTCCAATTGTCATTTCTTGCATTTTACCTGTCCCAATCTCAAACCGCAGTTTCAAGATCTGTTTTTAACAACGCTGTAATCACTCCAGCTCTTGGCCTAGTTTGTATGCTTCTACGATTGTAGCCCATATATCCTGAAGATACGTACACGTGTTATCGAACTCAGGAGGTCTATTCTATTGAGCGCCTGATTACTCGGCTATGTGATAATATCACATAGCCGAGTATCACAGTGATATATTATGTCTTTGATTTAACGAGGCCATGGCCTGATTTTCGCACACTTCTGCATTCGACGTTAACTTCACCTGATGGACCTATATGAACTGGTTGCAGACGTGTAAAGCTGACGTGTTAGCCATCGGGCACTGTACCAGCTCCAGTGACAAGTGTATAACAGCCATGTATATGTATATATGTATGCAAGTATGTATTGTATGAAGTATTTATGCATGTATGGATGCCTAATTACCGACCTCGAAGAAGGAAGATTCAGTCGTATATTTCAGGGCCAGTCGGCAACCAAGAAACCACTTTAACACTTAGCGTGCACTTTAACACTTAACAACGAGCATGCACTAAACTGCATGGAAAACTAATTCCTCTCGTCGTTAAAGGGTTATTGTTGGTAAACCAATGCCAAAAATATGCTAATCATTGGCTTTCTTACCTTCTCCCTCTCGGCTTAGGTGGCGGATTCGCCTTTTCCCCTGTAAAATGAACGGGAGTATTGCAGCATTTTACGTCTATCCACTGAAATTTAATTATCAGTACGTGGAACATGTTTAAATGTTATAATGCATAATACTGTACGACTTGGCACAGAGCGAGACGCATGCCGTTAGCGACCTCATATTCTCAGACTAACAACGCGCACAGAAGTTTAATTAACTGCTTCTCAGTGCATACGGTTGATTGCATTCACAAGGTGATGATGATGATGAATACGACGATTTCTACAGCGCCGTAACATGACACATGCCGTTACAAGGGCGCTTTGACAAGTTCAACACGGCCCATAAGCCAGCTTGAAGTAGTGTGTCTTGAGTCTGGTCTTAAATGACTCCAGTGAAGTTGCAGAACGTATTGAGGGTGGAATATTGTTCCAACATCTAGGTCCTGTCACGGAGAACGCACGATCTCCGAAGCAGGTTTTAGATTTATTGACTTTTAGATCACCCTTCACCTCTGATCGCAAAGAAGGTCCTTATCTAGACGAAGCCACATTACTGCAGTATATTCTGAGGTACTCATGAGCCATGCCTTGGAGTGTCTTGTAGACCAACTGGGCGAGTTTATGTTCAATACGATACTGCACTGGCAGCCAGTGCACTACGTGGTTTAGTTAAATGTATTAACCTATTCTCACTGCATATGTTGACTGCTTCACATGGTGGTTTAAATGTATTTACGGATTTTCACTGCGTATACGGTTGATTGTACTATGTATTGTTCCTGTTGGAAGGATTATCATTGTAAAGACTAAGCTACCCCTCCTTTCAAGTCACCTCCCGGTAATCTGAACTCGATTTCATGTTACCCGCGGGGTAGCCTGAACCTGATTTCATATTACCTCTCTCTCTGGTTTAGCTAAAATGATAGACTCTTATTCTTACAACTCACTACACGTGTATGCAATAAAACATTTGAAATATACAACATTGAAAGATACTTTCAATATCTAGAAAAAATAATAACAGAAATGTGAATTGCATTAAAATCACTCATACACTAGTTCAATGTGCATGACATATTACACACAAACATACTATATACAAAGATTCAGTCTAATTGGAGAAATCTAGAAGAATGTTATTAGCAGGATCGCATTTAGTTGTTTGGGTTGCTTTCGAACCCAATCGATCGTTGGTCGAATGGGTTGAACCCTTCAATCTCCAATACAATGTTTATTGTCAATGTTAATTGGGAATAAAATTATGTGCAAGATAATTTTGCAACACAAGACATGTCAATCTTTCCTGTATATATACATGTAACTGGTGCGGAGAGACCTTAGGAATGGTTTTGCTACAATTCATTATCGTCATAATTAATTAATAACTTTCAGGCATTAATTACCGACTGCGTGCACACCAATATCAAGACTGAGTCACATCACAGTCCGAGTCCAATGAGCCAGAGTCAACCAATTGTAGATTAGCCAACTGAAAAGTCATTCATATACCAACCCGGCTTGGTTTCAATGATCACGCCTCTTCTTGGTGCCACTTCTAGCCCGGTGAAATCCTCGTCCACAGAGAAGACCTTCCTCCACGTAGACAGGACACGCTGCGTCACAGTCTGAAAATAATTATTGCAATAGTCATTTATTGCAGTTTACTTCGCCCAGTCTGCTAGCTTCAACTATGTTTTTACAGCGCTTCAAATCATTCCAACATTGCATGCATCCATGAATGCGGCCCATCATGTTTGAAGATATGTAAGCGTAGAGTGTCAAACTAACTGTATTCAATGTAATGCTCGGTGGCGCTATAATATGGTTCAATTACAATGTGATATATGCGTAATATTACAATACACGGCGACGGCTGCGTTTGGACATTGTAATTGCAATCGTAATCACAGATTTATGACAGCGCCTCTCCTAGGAAGGCTCAACAGAGTGATTTAAACGCAGACTTCTCATACATCGGCCCCTTTAAGTCAGTGTTTGAATATCTGTCCCGTTGATAGCATATTATTACTGATTATTTTTTATATTAGTACCACTAAATATTAATTACTATTCTTAACCAGTAACTTCCATCGCGTCGGTGTCTAATGCAGCATAAATTCAGCTAAAGGGTCATCCATAAAGGACGTCCGCAATGAGGGGGAGGGAGGGGTCATTGAAATGCGGACAAGGGGGAGGGAGGGGTCCAAAGTAGGTCATATTTTACGGACGTCCTTTATGGACGACCCCTAAATAGATCGAGCTGACCGAAGGTAAAGAACGGCAAGATAAGCAAACCTAGGCAAGTTTAAGTGAGGTAGGAACAGGTGCGGTAGGTAAGATAGAAAAAGGTAAGGCAAAGTGAGGGAAAGTACGGTAACGTAACGCAAAGCAAGATAAGGTTATGTAAGGTAAGGTAAGTCCTCACCGAGGCAAGGTTAATTAGCAAGAGGTATAGTAAAGAAACAAAATGTAAGATGAACGAGGTAAAGGTAGGGTTAGGTAGTGCAAGTTAATCGCAAGGTCAGTCAAGAAAAAGTGAGTTATGGTAAGGTAAAGTAAGATAATATGATGCAAGGTAAATCAAGGAATGGTGAGTTATGGTAAATCTCTCACCTCTTGGCCTCTTTCGCCTCATGACATATCTTTTTAGCGGACCACAGTTTCTGCATCAGGTAGTTCTTTGTTTCGACAAAAGGTTCTTTTGCCAGACGATGACGATGACTGTGTTTTGGCAGAGGATAAATTAGTTTTGACAATGAGATTCTTTGATGCTACCGACAACAAGTTCTTTTATTAGACGACGAAATATAGGGGCCTACTGTTCAAAAGGAAGAGTGCTTGATTTTGACGAGGTATTTCTTTCCAGATGACGATGTTTGCTGTAGGTATGGCTCACCGTACTTAATATTTATGAGGCGGTTCTTTGCTTGTGACTACTTGCACTGTTTATGCGGAGAAATGTTTGATTTTGACGAGGCAGTTCTATGGTAGACGAGGATATTTACTTCTTAAGTAGAACCAGTGCTTAACATTGACGAGGCAGTTCCTTGGTTCGATGATAAGTTGCTTCAGCCGGTGATGGACATTTAAGAGGATCGGTTTTTGATAGGTAACAATTTCTCAGCGGATCACTTTTTCATAAGAGATTTCACTTGATGTAGGCCCCTAGGTAACTAAGTCATTCTCTACATCTGGTTGAACTAAACTGACGACTGCGTCATTTCCAACCTCTGACCCGTTTCATTTTCTACACGTGACTGATCTAACTTCCGTTAGATGATTGACTTAATAATTCGCCCGAGGCCACTATTGTTAGTCACAAGCATGACCAGAGAACACAAAATGGATCTGATCAACCACCAATAAGCGACTCAAAATGTAAAACGACCATAGAACTAAAGGTGTAACTTTACCCCACAAAGTTGTAGAGGTAAATCCCCTCCTCTCCCCTTACCTCTCCCGTTCCATTCTCCATCCCCTCTCCATCCTCTCACCCTCCCTTTCGTTGGCATCCAATGAAACGTCAGAACTAAAGCACATGACCAGAAAATGGTTGTGCCAGGGACCAATAGAAGCAAGGGTGTAGGCCTAACTTTACCCAACAAAGAGGTGGAGGTAAATCCCCTCCTCTTAAGTTCAACCTTTGACCCGTTTCATTTTCTACAGCTGACTGATCTCATTTCCGTTAGAATTAAAGATATGCCTCTTGAAAGCATGCATCTAGCGCCTGCAGGAGAGCGTCAGCTCCTTGATTTGGGTCCGGGTCTAGTGTCATGACATTGGCCTTCCCTGGGAACTGCTGGGGAATCTTTCTGCTTATCGTTCTCACATACTTACAAACAACCCCTACAAAAAGACAGCAGTGGCGTCACTAGGGCTGGTGTCACCCGGTGCGGTAAGTCATGGTGTCACCCTAAAAAAGTGACCTTTTTAGGAATTCGTCTCCACAAAAAGTCTCGAACGAACGATTTCATCTCCCCAAAAAATTGATGACCTTTTTTTTTTAGTCATTCGCCTGTTTTACTTTTTCCATCCTTCTTGTCGGTCTCCGACCATAATACCTGAACAAAACCTGATGACCTTTTTTTAGGAGTTCGTCTCCCCAAAAAAGTCATGACCTGTTTTTCTCATGTTGGGTGTCACCCCCCCTCTGATGGTGTCACCCGGTGCGGTCCGCACCCCCCGCACTCCCTCGTGACGCCACTGAAAAGACATAAGCCCACGACTTATAAGCTTATAGTCTACACATTGTAAAATTAACGTTGAAACGTGCCACAGTTTTAGAATGAGGGTGTACATTTAATATTAATAGGAAAATATAAAACACATTTTTCATGATATAGAATGCACAATTTTCAAGTAGGCATGATGAGTTTGTGACAACAGAGGTCTACTAAGTGAAGACCTGCATGCAGTTTTCAGCAGTATAGAATTCGATAAGAAATACCCGCTGGAAAGACGCAACCAGCGATTTAGTATTACTGAGAGTCTTAACTTTTACTGTTCTTCCAAATTGTTGTCGGACTTTCCTTGTCACGGTTCTTATGTAGTTTTGAGCTACACCTACAAACAGATATAAGCCCACAACTTATAATCTGCATATTGTAAAATTAATGTGGAAATGCGCCACAGTTTTAGATGTGAAGCTCACAGCTTTCAACCATAACTATTGATCACCACCTGTTGAAACATTCTGTTTTCTATGACAATAGGTGTTCGCGTAATGACATTAATTGCCGACATATAGCTTAATATAAAGCCTATGGTTCAGTTCAATCCTAATTTGAGCTGTGCTTTGCGGTTAGTTATGTACATGTGGGTCTATCTGTGCTTAAACAGTCATCAAATCGTAATATTCAAAGATAGCATTGCTATCTACACCCATAGAATGGGTGTAGATAGCAATGCAATAGAAAGAGCATTCCCATTTAAAGTATTACTGTTGACTGTTGTCGAATCGGCGTCCAAGGTTTATTTGTCGGATCACAATGGATTTACGGAATGTATCCACTATCAACCGTTAGGCGGGCGACGAATACCTGTTGTGTGTGTAGGACTATCTGGTGGTGGTTCTAGAAATTTCCAGAGTCTATACGTCATCATACATCTATGAGGGACCGCTGGACGATGAGACAACCATGAGCCATTGGCTGCGGATCTCTTTCTATCATCTGACTAGTCTAATCTACTGGTTTTGTCTGCGTGTGGTCACAAGCCTGCCACTGGTGACTTTTCTAACTATCTTAACAATGCCTGCTAAATGAAAAATGTTCACTTCTTAGTTAAATTTAACAAGTCTTGAAGAGGCGCTATATAAATCCTCGAAATGAAATGAAATATAGGCTAGTGCAGAGAGTGCCTCTGATTTGTTTTGCCCTGAGCAGCGCTATATCAATGCTCAATTGCAATTACAATTAAGTGCAAAATAATTTTACAGCACATGCATATAAATGTTTCTTGCTGTCAAAGATAACTTGTACGGAAAGAGACTTTTGTCAGTTGGCTAATCCGTAATTTGTTGACTGTCTCAGTGGACTGACTGTGACCTGACTCGGGCTTGATTTTGTTGTTCTGTCCTTAAATGCCTGGAAGTTACTAATTAATTAACGATGATAATGAACTGTAGCAAAATTATTGCTATGGTCTCATTCATATACCAACCCGGTTCTACCTCGAAAAGCATTCCCTTTCTTGGGCCAAGTTCAATTCCTTCGAAGTATTTGTCCGCTCCAAAGGCCTTTTTCCAAGTAGCGATTACTCGGTCCGTCACATACTGAAATATGATTGCAATCGTCATTTATTGCATTTTACTGCACCCAGTCTGTACCTATACGTATGCAAATATGTATGTATGTGTATATACATGTATGTCTGTATACACGTATGTGAACTTACCCTCCAATGAGTAAGGCCAGACAAACGATTAAGGAAGATCTGTGCCATTGGCCTTTGAAGGTGAAAAGAATCATACTATCCCACAAAAGTCACGAATCATAGCATCCCAATAAAAGTCGTAGTATCCCAACAAAAGTCATAGTATCCCAGCAAAAGTCATAGTATCCCAACAGGAATCATAGTATCCCAACAAAGTCATGTCGTTGGTTGTTTGCTGGATGTAGTTATCACGCGTGATGACTGCCAAATTGCAGACCATCCCATCGAACTCGTCTATCTCTGATCATGGTCTTCGCTTCACAGTGAAACGATGCGCAGGCTTTTAAAGGCGTTGGTGAATCTAGCTTCACGAGGACGTTGTTTTCAGGCATGTTGGTCACCCAACGACGTGTCGCATGGATAGCTGCAACTCGACGAAGCGCCCAGTTTTGGCGAAGCGCTCAGAGCTGTCTGGATCACATGGTGTCCTGTTCACCGACACAGACAGGTGTTTATGCTTAAGAGCGGCCAGAGTTTCCAGTGTGTCCAACGTCGGCTTATCCTCGCCGCAGATGAGATGGATGGCTGTTGTGTATTCACCTTCTTCAGGTTTGCTGGCAACTCTCGACGCCATATGCTTAGCAGGATCGCATTTAGTTGTTTTTGGTTGTGACTTGCTTTCCAACCCAGTCGATGGCTGGTCGAATGGTTTGGCCCCTTCAATCTCCAATACTCAATACGGTACTGATGCGCTTTCGTGGTTGTGTCTTTCCTCCTCTTCGTGGTTTCGCAAATACAGCTCCTCCAAAAGCCAGTAAATCAGACCATTTCCCAACGCAGAGTTGGTTCCCCTAGGAGAACAGCACACAATGATCTTGCAGCTTTTGGGATTCTCTTGACGAGAAACAAGGTGTAAGAGGAGCGACACGGTCGGTGGATGTGCTTCGTCCGCTGACAGGCCCCGTGATGAAGCGATACAGTAGCCTACCGCAGCAAAGAGGCCCCCGTCTGCCAGGCTACATAATTTGTCGAAGGTGGGGCTCTCCTCTGGCAGATAATGCAGGCGCACCAGACGGTTTATCACGGACTGCAGTCTATCCCGCTCCTGCTTGTCCCACCAGCAGTAGAAGAATTTCATATAATTACCTCCGAGTAGCAGGCATAAATGGACTCCGGTATATCGCTACCTCTGTATGGGTTAAATTGCATAATGTGCATTCGATTTCCATAGGCCTGCTTCAGCTTGGTTGAAACAGCTATCAGGTGTTTTACTGTCATGGCTAAAAAAACATACAAGCCCACAGCACATACATACAAGCCCACAGCACATACATGTAAGCTAATAATCTGCACATTGAGCTGCACCAGTCGTCAATCTCGGAATGCATCCGTTATCAACTATAGGCGGGCGACGGATACCTGTTATGCGTGTAGGACTATCCCGTGGTGGATCGACAGGTTTCCAGACGCCGCTCACCATCCATCTATGATCGACCGACCGTTGGACGATGTGACAACCGTGAGCCATCGGCTGCGGATCTAATCGCCTATCGTCTGAACTTTCTATCATCTGTCAACGCTAATTGATAAGTTACTGTTTGGGTCGGCGTGTGCTCGCGGGCCTGCCACTGGTGACTCTTCTATCTTAACAATGCCTGCTTACTGAAAAATGTTCTCTTATTAATGACATTTAACATTGTCTGAAGGGGCGCTACATAAATCCTCGCAATGAAATGAAGTATAGGCTAGCGCATGGCTAAAAAACAAGCATCTGATTTCTTTTTTCTCTGAGTGCGGCGCTATATCAATGCACAATTGCAATTACAATTATGTGCAAGATGATTTAACAACACAAGGCATATCAATGTTTCCTGCTGACAGATATAACTGGTGGGACCTTAGCAATTATTTTGCTACAATTCATTATCATCGTTAATTAATTAGTAACTTCCAGGCATTGACGGACGTAACAACAAAATCAAGCCTGAGAGATCACAGTCAGTCCACTGACACAGTCAACCAACTGTGGAATAGCTAACTGAAAAAAGAAATTCATATACCAACCTGCAGGGGACTCGTGGAGCAACCCGATTCTTGGCGCTAGAATCATTTCGGAACAATATTTTTCACTGCCGAAAGCCTGGGTCCAGATGCCCACAACCCGGGCAGTAATCGTCTGAAAAATAATTATTTCAATCATTTACTTCACCCAAATCTGCTAGTTTCAAGTATATTTTCAACAATGCTTCAAACCGTTCCAACACTTGACCTAAGTTTTGCATGCATCCATGAATGCGGCCCATCTTTGTCTGAAGATGGGCCACATTTGCCAGGACCATTCCAGGACAATACTTTTCACCGCCAAATGCTTGTCTCCAAATGCCAACAACCCGAGCGGTAATCGTCTGAAAAATAATTATTGCAATCATCATTTATTTCACCCAAATCTGCTAGTTTCAAGTATATTTTCAACAATGCTTCAAACCGTTCCAACACTTGACCTAAGTTTTGCATGCATCCATGAATGTGGCCCATCTTTGTCTGAAGATACCTGTCATCATGTCAGTTGGGGCCATCCATATATATTACGTACGCATGGAGGGGGGGGTAACCGAAATGCATGTGCTTGGTGTCACGGAATAGTGCTCTGGCCTCAGCGGTGGAGTTGAGGGTTCAGCACGTGGCCCTGGTCATACAGTACCGCAGCAATGAGGCCCCCGTCTGCTAGGCTGCATAATTTGTCGAAGGTGGGGCTATCCGCAGGCAGATAATGCAGGCGCACCAGACGGTTTATCACGGACTGCAGTCTATCCCGCTTCTGCTGAACCGCGAAGTCCCACCAGCAGTAGAAGAATTTCATATAATTACCTCCGTGTAGCAAGCATAAATAGACTCCGGGATATTTCGACCCCTGTATGGATTGAATAGCATAACGTGGATACGTTTTCCGAAGGCTTTCTGAACCTTGTTGGGCAGAGATGCCAGGTGTTTTGCAGTCATCGCTAAAAAACATATAAGCCCACAGCACATTGAGCGGCACCATTCGTCAATCATGGAATGTATCCACTATCAACCGTTAGTCGGGCGACGGATACCTGTTCTGCATGTAGGACTATCCCGTGGTGGATCGTCAGGTTTCCAGACGCCGCTCATCATCCATCTATGATCGACCGACCGTTGGTCGATGAGACAACCTTGAGGCATCGACTGCGGATCTAATCGCCTATCGTCTGAACTTTCTATCATCTGTCAACGCTACTTGATAAGTTACTGTTTGGGGCTGCGTGTGCTCGCGAGCCTGCCACTGGTGATTATTCTATCTTACCAATGCCTGCTAACTGAAAAATGTTTCTTCTTAATGACATTTAACATTGCCTTGAAGGGGTGCTATATAAATCCTCGAAATGAAATGAAATATAGGTTAGCGCAGATTTGTTTGTCTGATTTGTTTTGCTCTTTATGCGGCGCTATAATTATCAATGCAAAATTGCAATTGCAATTATGTGCAAGATAATTTAACAACACAAGGCATAATCAATGTTTGCTGCTGACAGATATAACTGGTGGGACCTTAGCAATTATTTTGCTACAATTCATTATCATCGTTAATTAATTAGTATTTAGTATGGGTAATCTTTCTGCTTATCGCACATACTTCCAAAAAAAACCTACAAAAAGACATAAGCCCACAGCCCCACAACTTATAAACTTACAGTCTACACATTGTAAAATTAACGTTGAAACGCGCCACAGTTTTTGAATGGGTGTGTACATTTAATGTTAATAGGAAAATATAAAACACATGTTTTTCATGATATAGAATACACAGTTTTTCAAGTAGGCATGATGAGTTCGGGACAACAGAGGTCTACTAAGTGAAGACCTGCACGCAGTTTTCAGCAGTATAGAATTCTATAAGAAATACCTGCTGGAAAGACGCAACCAGCGTCTTAGTCATGTACAAGGGTCATAACTTTAATTGCTGTTCCGAATTCTTGACGAACCTTCTTTGAGACAGTTGCTATGTACTTTCGAGCAACACCTACAAATAGATATAAGCCCACAACTTATAATCTGCATATTGTAAAATTAATGTGGAAATGTGCCACAGTTTTAGATGTGAAACTCACAACTTTTAACCATAACTATTGATCACCATCTGTTGAAACATTCTGTTTTCTATGACAATAGGTGTTCGCGTAATGACATTAATTGCCGGCATATAGCTATATATAAAGCCTATGGTTCATTTCATAATTCTTCTGGCTAAAGCAGAGGTTTTCAAACTTTTGGATCAGGACCCTTATTTTATTCTAGGTATAGCTTGTGGACCCCAGTATTTAAAAAGTAAAATTTATCACTTACAATTTTATCAAAATAACAGGCAGCCTATTTCCACAATACAAGCTTGCTTATGACGCTGATGACTATAGTATAATATTAAAAGTAACACTGAATAAATTGTTACTAACTTCCTGCAATAATTATCCAGTCATTTTTTAAAGAAATCAATAACATCGGTTTCGCCAAAAACCAGTAATGTCAGCGGGAGGGATGTGCTTGCTTTGCTTTGCACAAACCGTCAATTCTTGGTGCCATTTTGGATCAGCACTGTTTTCTTACATTTCAATAAGTTACGTATCCATACGGTCATACCATAACACAAACAGCAAAATTACGTAGCTAGGATATTTCAGCGAACGTGAACGGCGCCTTTGCCTTCGGCTTTGCTGGTGCACGCGCCTTTGCCTTCGGCTTCTTGTTTTTGTCTGAAAAATGAAGTTAAATAATCGCTGAGCTTACCTTAATAGGACATTTAAAATATCTAGTTACAATTCTTCACAAAGGTTCACACCAAAATGACCAACGTTGAATGGAAGGCAGTTTAACTCTTAGACCCTACATTAAAACTGATAATAAACCCTGTGTATGCTCAAGTCTTCCAATCAAAATCAAATCAAATATTCGTTTATTGAAAGATAGCCGTCGACACAGAGGCGATGGAGTAGGCCCTACTCAGGGTTACAAATACAATAATTGCAAGTGATGATAAATCAGATAACAGGTAGTGAAAGAGGCTGAACAGATTAATGGATTAATTAAAGTAGGCCATAGATACATAAAAAGAAAAACAGTATAGTGCTAAAATAAGCTTTATGAGCATTGATTTCGTTCACCTGAGACATCCATCGATTGCCATAGCTTCGTCTCATTGCTCGGCTTGGACATATCTCAGTTATCTTCCGTCTTCAGATAGCAGTTTTATAACGAATAATACATCTGCTAAAGCTGACTGACATACCTACCTAAATCATCACAACGGACTGCTAAAATGATGTCTACCGATTATAGCTATATCTTTATATATACTATATCTTTCGGTTTCCGTGATGATGACTGTCGATGGAGAGCTCTGAGAGCTCTGTTTCGGCTAAACATATTAAATTACCATATTATATCAAATAATGTTAGAAATAGACCTACTTTCAAGGTAAAACGTTTTTATCTTTATATAAAAGCACTACAAAGATTCATAATGAATTATTTCAAAACCTATTTGAAAGCATTTAAAACGCAACCTATTTATAATGCATTCAACCAAGATATCACACAAGGCAACTGTTTGATTTGCATACTCGTCTTGTAATAATGTGTCTGCATGTTTTTGATGCTTCCTGAGACAGTTACTGTGCAGTGTTATGCAAGTCGTTCATACGGTGCAACGACAAATGGTTCACTGACAAATGGTTCACGGACAAATTGTTCACGATCTTCCAGCTTGTAGTTTGAGCTATATTTTCATCGAGAATCCAGCTTCTAGTTTGAGCTATATTTTCATCATCGCTCATCCACCTTCAAGTTAGATCTATATTTTCATCGCCCAGCCAGCTTATGGTTTGATGACAATAGAGCTCCAAATGCTTTTTCGTAGTCCAGTGGAAGCTGCACTCGTGAATAAGCTGGTGCTTTGCGCTTAGATTTACAGTGGCACTTTAGAAAATTAGAGATTACGATTACAATTAGAATTTCATATAATTACCAGGGTTAAACAATTATGCAATGCATCGGGGACATTATCCCCATTGTTTGGGTCAAACTGTATGAACTGCATTCGTCTTCCAAAGACTGTTGTCAACTTTATCGGCAAACGCAGTCAGGCATTTCACGGTCTCCGCTAAATAATATATAAGCCCACAGCACATAGCTAATAATCTGCACAATGTCAAATAAGGTGAAAACTCGACATAGAATGGGTGTAGATAGCAATACACTAGAAAGAGCAGTCCCACTTGAAGTATTACTGTTGACTGTTGTCGAATCGGTGTCCAAGAATTATTTCTCTGGTCGCTATGGATTTACGGAATCACTATGGATTTACAGAATCACTATGGATCTACGGAATGCATCCACTAGCAACCATTAGGCGGGCGACGGATCCCTGTTCTGCGTGTAGGACTATCCCGTGGTGGTTCTAGAAATTTCCAGACTCTGCGTCATCATACATCTAAGAGGGAACGCTGGACGATGAGACAACCATGAGCCATTGGCTGCGGATCTCATCGCCTATCGTCTGAACTTTCTATAACCTGACAACTCTAATCTACTGGTTGGATCTGCGTGTGCTCACAAGCCTGCCACTGGTGACTAACTATCTTAACAATGCCTGCTAAATGAAAAATGTTTACTTCTTAGTTAAATTTAACATGTCTTGAAGGGGTGCTATATAAATCCTCGAAATGAAATGAAATATAGGCTAGCATAAAGAGCGCCTCTGATTTGTTTTGCTCTGAGCAGCGCTATATCAATGCTCAATTACAATTAAATGCAAGATAATTTTACAACACAAGGCATAACAAAGTTTCTCCTAACAAAGATAACTTGTGCGGAGATACCTTTTAGTAATGATTTTGCTACAATTCATTGTCAATTTATCATTGTTAATTAATTAGTAACATGTCTTGAAAGGGCTTCCAGGCATTTAAGGGCAGAACAACAAAATCAAGCCTGAGTCAGATCAGTCAGTTCACAGAGACAGAGTCAACAAATGTTGGATTAGCCACCTGAAAAAGTCATTCATATATCAATCTCCATCCATCTCGAATATAAATCCCTTCCTGGGAGCGAGGTCAACTCCTTTTAAGTACTTATCGATACTGAAGGCAGCTCTCCATGCACCCACTACTCGAGTTACGACAGACTGAAATATGATTGCAATCGTCATTTATTGCATTTTACTTCACCCAGTCTGTACATATGCAAGTATGTATGTATGTGTATATATATGTATATCTGTATGCATGTACGTGAACTTACCCACAAATGACTAAGGCCAGACAAACGATTAAGGAAGGGTTCAGGGGGCTTTCACCTCCGGACGATTCACCTCTAGGGGTATTCACCTCCGGACGTTTCACCTCCGGACGTTTCACCTCCGGACGATTCACCTCTAGGGGCTTTCACCTCTAGGGGTTTTCACCTCTAGGGGCTTTCACCTCTAGGGGCTTTCACCTCTAGGGGCTTTCACCTCCAAATGTAAAATGAGACCTTTTGAAGAGATTTATTGACGCAAGTTTTCACCTCCAAATGTAAAATGAGACCTTTTGAAGAGATTTACTTACGCCGAAAACATAACAGACAACATACAAACTACCTTATCTCGTTTAGAAGCGCCGTATTCCAACAAATCAGACATTCTGTCAGACGACAAGTTCACTTTTGAATGTCTGTTTCTCTTGTTGGATGCTTAAATACTGCACACCGTGGTATTATATAATTACTTCTCGTTAAGAGCCTACAATTTAGAAATTGTTCCATAATCTTCTTATCTATATTCATTTCTTATGCGCCTATGGTTAATTATGGTTAATTAGGGCATACAGTCACTGGCACGCGAATTGTGGTCTGTCCTTAGCATCTGCCGTTATCAGCTTATTAGGTGTCTACTTAGCTAGGTTCTAGAAGCTTTCATTGTCTTCGTATCTCAATTCATTTCTTGTGTTCGAAATCTGCTTCATTAGTTGTATAGTTTGCACGTTGACACTAAGAAATCTACTTCATTGCTTAGTGATAATTAGTTTCATATTTTGTATGTTGTCTGTTATGTTTTCGGCGTAAATAACTTGCGTAAATAAATCTCTTCAAAAGGTCTCATTTTACATTTGGAGGTGAAAGCCCCTAGAGGTGAAAGCCCCTAGAGGTGAAAGCCCCTAGAGGTGAAAACCCCTAGAGGTGAAAGCCCCTAGAGGTGAATCGTCCGGAGGTGAAACGTCCGGAGGTGAAACGTCCGGAGGTGAATACCCCTAGAGGTGAATCGTCCGGAGGTGAAAGCCCCTGATACCTAAGGAAGATCTGTGCTATTGGCTTTTGAAGGTGAAAAGAATCATACTATCCCACAAAAGTCATAGTATCCCAACAAAAGTCATAGTATCCAAAACCATCGCCTTAATTCCAAATGTTGCAAATAATGAAGGAATACAATTTGCAATCAGTATTTCCGAATGTTTGCATTGCTCTGCATATATCTTACACTTCCTGTGTCTAACACTGATCCGGGTTGGGAGCGCCTCTGATTTTGAGTGGCGCTATATAAAATTCTCGATTAAAAATTAAAAATGACAGAAGTATGCCTTTTAATCTCACGTTTGGTTAAGATACTTAATTAAACGACCTCAACGATTAAGTCGCGTGATATTTCAGGGCCAGCCGCAACCAAGAAACCACTTTAATGTTCATAAATCAATAAACAAACTATTCCATTCCTTGGCCGTCTGACCTGAGCTGTCAGCTTTACTGGAACAGGTTTCGGCTTAGCAGCACTTTTTTACAATGGTCTTGTCCTTCAAAACAGCCGCCTTCTTGTTTTCTGCATAATGAACAGTTCAATAATCGTTGAGCTTGCCTTTGTAGAACATTTTAAAAGCTTAAACTATCCATAGTTTCAATTCTTCACAAATGTTCACAGCAAAATGACCCACGTTCAATGGAAGGCAGTTTAACGAGCTTCGACTCTACATTTAAACTAATAATAAGCCCTTAGTGCTCGATCAAAATCAAATCAAATATTCGTTTATTGATTATTGAAAGATTCCCATCGACACAGACACGATGTGATTACACAGTGTTACAAAGACAATAATTGCAAGTGATCATAAGTAAGATAACAGTTACTCAAAGAGACTGAACAGATTATACAAATAGTTAAGCTTTATGAGCATCAATTTCGATAACCTGAAACATCCATCGATTGCCATGGCTTCCTCTGATTGCTCGGTTTGGACATATCTAAGTTATCTTCTGTCTTCAGATAGCAGTTTTATAACGAATAAACCATCTGCTAGACTGATTGACATACGGTACGTAACTAGGTCATCACAACAGACTATCTAAAATGCTGACTACTGATTATAACCATAGATATAATTATACGTTACTATTACCAAACATGCTTACTTGAGCCAGATGACATTTTTTTCGGTGCCATTCCTCCTTGTCTTTTCTTCCTCAAACAATTACCTATACACAGAAATGCATACATATTACTATCATCATCATCATCATCATCATCATCATCATCATCATCATCATCATCATCATCATCATTTATTTTCATAACTGTCTGAAGCGTCATCTCATATGGGCGCAGGGTACGGTAGTAAATTAATGTCATGGAGAGACAGATGGTGTTTAACATCCACCAAAATCTTTGGGAACAAGTAAGAGGTCTCCAACTCTCCATTTTATCCAGACTGCAAAAACATTTCCTTAACTTTGACAACTAAAGTTGTGTACTCTACAAAACACTGGAAGACAGATTCTATAAAGATCACACTTAAACCTACTAGGATCCCTAGTCATTTAAGGTCCTGTAGGTTTTACCTACATACAGTTCGAACTATACAGCCAGGTATCTACAGGAATTCAATCTACAGTCTTTAAGATTGATTACCAGACACAACAGAAAAATATATTTCTTCTTAATCTACTATTTTCACTGACCAACCGCAAAACTAACTGAAGCATCGGTCGTGCAATTTACGCAATCCAAACCAAAAGCAAGAAAAGTACAAGCTTAACTTATTGCCTTAAAATTTATGGGCATAGGTTAATCCAGTCAATCCTGCAAAACTATGGATGTCTAAGTGTTTCAAAAGAGACATCAGCTTCTAGTATCCACATACTCTTACAACAACCATTACTCTATTTCTCCGTCTTAATGTCATGTAGTCTTCAGGAATCCAGTACACCTCCCAAAGAAATTATTAGGGAAATATAATAGTCTTTACTAGGGCTGTACCGAATAGGCGATCATCACTATTCGGCCGAATACGAATAATTGGACCAACTATATCAATATTCAGTGGCTAGATAATTTTGCAATAAAAGCCATATCTTTTCTATTGACAAATAACTTGTGTGGCAAGACATTATCAATGATTTTGCTACAATTCATTATCATTGTTAATTAATTAGTAACTTCCAGGCATTAACAGACGCAACAACAAAATCAATTCTGAGTCAGATCACAGTCGGTCCACTGAGACAGAGTCATCCAAATGTGGATTAGCCAACTGAAAAAAGTCATTCATATACAAACCTGCGGTGGTCTCGATCAACATTCCCGTCCGAGGGCCCATATTTATACCCGCTACAAGGTTCTCGGCATCGAAAACCGTTTTCCAGGTTCCAATAACACTCTCTGTGATTGTCTGAAAAATTATTGAAATCGTCATTTATTGCATTTACTTCACCCAGTTTGCTAGTTTCAAAGTACTTCAAATCATTCCAAAACTTGACCTAAGTTTTGCATGCATCCATGAATGTGGCCCATCATCATCTTAGTAGGCTTATTCAGCGCATGATTATACATATAAAACTGATGCGGACAGACCTTAGCAAGCTAGTCTCCAAAATATATGTGATGTGAGTTTGATTTAACGAGGCTGGCATTCATGGTCTGAGTTCCACACAGTTCTGCAATCGACGTCAATTTCACATGATGGTCCTAGAACTGGGTTGCAGATGTGAAAAGCTCACGCTCTAGCCATCGGGCACTGCACCAGCTCTAGTAACAGCCATTTATGGATGCAAGTATGTATGTATACATGTATGCAAGTATATTATGTATGTATGAATGCACGCATGTATGTATTTATGCAAGTATGTATGTATGCAAGTATGTATGTCTGTATGTATGCAAGTAGGTATGTATTATGCAATTACAAGTGTATGTATGTACGTGCCTATAATAGACGCCAGGGCGACTATTAGATGGAGGGTTGTGCTAATAGTCGCCCCGGCTTATAGGTGCCTGTATGTATATATATATATGTTTGTATCTTGTATGTGTACATATAATATATGTGGGTAAGTTCACATACATGCATATATGCATATATATATATATACACATAAATACATACTTGCATACATATATTATATGTACATACATGCATATATGCATATATATATATACACATAAATACATACTTGCATACATATATTATATGTATGCAAGTATGTATTTATGTGTATATATATATATATATGTATGCATATATGCATGTATGTGAACTTACCCACAAATGAGTAAGGCCAGACAAACGATTAAGGACGATCTGCACCATTGGCCTTCGAAGGTGAAAAGATTCATACATAGTTGGACTATCCCAACAAAAGTATGCTTTTTAACCTCACTTAATTACCGATCTCAAGGAAGGAGACCAGTCTGCAACCAAGAAACCACTTTAATGTTCGTAAACCAATATGAAAAATATGCGCATTCGTTGGCCATCTGCTAAAACTGATTGACCTTTACCCTGGTGTTCACTGGTGCAGGAGGCATTGCCCTCGGCTTTGTTGGTCCTCTCACCTTGGCATTTGGCTTTCCAGGTGCTTTAGCCTTTCCGGGTGCTTTAGCCTTTCCGGATGCTTTAGCCTTTCTGGGTGCTTTTGCTGGCTTCTACTTGTCTGCAAAATGAACAGTTAAATAATTGTTGAGCTTGCCTTTGTAGAAAATTTTAAAAGCTTAAACTATCCATAGTTTCAATTCTTCACAAAGATTCACTAATATTAAGCCCTTAGTGCTCGATCAAAATCAAATTAAATATTCGTTTACTGAAAGATTCCCATCGACACAGACACGATCTGAATACACAGTGTTACAAAGACAATAATTGCAAGTGATAATAAGTAAAGTAACACTTACTGAAAGAGACTGAACAGATTATAAAATTTACTAGACACAAAACTTATGCTTAACTTCTGCAAAGTAAAGGTAATTTGAAAGGGTGTCGGAAGCATTTGCTGTACCACTGCATTCTTCAAAGTTGAATATTTTTCAAAGTTGGAAGAGAGAGTGCAGAAAACTGCATGTTGTATCACTGACTGATGTGTGTAGTTACGTCCCTTTTTCACTGTCAGTGACATATTCCTTCTATACATTCACATTGCACATGTTTTGAAATTATCACCATTGTCATCATCATTATTATTATCAAGGTTATAGATGCCTGTCCCTTTTGATTTAGACTAAATCTCATTCGTACATTATCTGTCCTTCCATATAATCTATTATACCATAAACGTTTTGTAAGATCAGTTGAGAAATGCATTTAAATGGTGATTTCATATGTTATTGGAAGTTTAATTTTGTGCAGTGCCACTGTTGTTGCACTGCAAATTTTGTACCATATAACTACCAAGTAATACATGATTGGTACATGTACTGCACTAATACCTTTGGTGTTACAGCTAGTTGTGTAAAACTCGGCGGTGTTGGATACTGGTAGCCATTATACAACAAGATGTTTATGCATTTAGATATCATAGAAAAATCCTTGCAGCATAAGGTCCATTACATAAAGGTTACACTTTTTGTATATTTGTTGTGTGATTATTGTGTCATGTTCCATGTTTGCTGTCAGCTTAGCCATTTTTCAGTTGTGCTTCTGAACTTTGCAAGGAGGGCATTGTCAAATTACAGTGGTACTCTGTATATTGTATAGTATGCAGCCTTGGAAGAACTCTGAGAAATATTGGTAATCATTACCATTATGTACTGTGATAAATGTGAATATCAACTAAGTGTACTATTATTCTGTAACGTAAGGTCAGCTTTACGGGATATTGATTGTGTTTATGATTCAGTTCTGTGAAGAATGTAGCCTACATATGAAGCTGTCTATTTGACTTTATACAACTAAACGATTTGTTCTTACTGATTGACTGAAGTGAAGTGATTAATGATAAAATTCAAGGATTGCACAGTCTTCCTTTCAGAACATGTACAGTTTTTAATAACAATTAATAAGTATCGTTATGTACTGTGATAAAAGTGAATATCAACTAAGTTTACTATTAATCTGTAACGTAAGGTCAGCTTTACAGGATATCGATTTGTGTTTATGATTTAGTTCTGTTAAAATTGTAGCCTACATATGAAGCTGTCTGTTTCATCATATACAACTAAACAATTTGTCCTTACCGATTTACTGGAGTGATTAACAATAAAAATCAAGGATTGCACAGTCTTCCTTTCAGAACATGTACAGTTTTTAATAACAATTAATAAGTTCGTTATGTACTGTAATAAATGTGAATATCAACTAGGTGTACTATTAATCTGTAACATAAGGTCAGCTTTACAGGATATTGATTGTGTTTATGATTCAGTTCTGTGAAGAATGTAGCCTACATATGAAGCTGTCTATTTCATCATATACAACAAACCAATTTGTTCTTACTGATTTACTGGATTGATTAACAATAAAATTCAAGTATTGCACAGTCTTCTCTTCAGAATATGTACAGTTTTAATAACAATTATCTATAAGTATCATTATGTACTGTGATAATGTGAATATCAACTACCGGTACGTGTACTTTTCTTCTATAACGTAAGGTCAGCTTAACAGAAGATTGATTGTGTTTATGATTCAGTTCTGTGAAGAATGTAGCCTATTTTTGAGGCTGTCTGTTTGATCGTTTACAAATAAACGATTTGCAATATAGTTCTTACTGATTGACCAAAGTGATTAAAGATAAAATTCAAGGATTGCAGTCTTCTCTTCAGAATATGTACAGTTTTTAATAATGATTAATAAGTATTGTTATGTACTCTGATAAGTATGAATATCAACTAAGTGTACTCGTAGTCCATGGGGCGTGGGGCTCAGTGGTAAGTTTGGCGCCTTGTGACCGGAGGGTTGCAGGTTTGAATCCCACTCTAGCCGCTGCGTACGGACCTTGAGCAAGTCCTTCACTTGCAATTGCTCGTGGCGCTTCGGCGTGAAAACTCCGACACAGTATCAATGCTGTAGTCGGGAGCGCCTCTGAGTAGTAGTAGACTTGAGGAGGCGCTATAGAAATATCCGAAATAAATAAATAAGTCTGTAATGTAAAGTCAGTTTTGCCAATAAGTTGGTGGAAATGGAGGGAATGAGAATGAGAGGATGCCATAATTGGATGCTGCTGGACTGGATGATAGCGAATGGATACGGTAAACTTAAGGGGGAAGCCCAGCATCAAGAGGAGTGTCGCCACTGGACGTTTGAACCTGACTCGGGCAGAAAACTTAGAAAGAAGTCGGAAAAGGAGTGGTTGGGCCGGATTTAAAAAAAACTGACCGATGTCCAGGGCATTTTTTAACATGTTGACTGGTGGGGAAATTCCCCACCAGCCCTCTCGAATTCCCCACCAGTCCTTGCCCTTTTCCCCACCAGTGAATTTTGCCCTTTTTAGTCCCAGCTAATTATTTTTTATCCTTTATGTGACCTTAGGCATATGATATACTGTAAATGCAAACCATAGCAGAGGTGAAATCCTTATAATTTATATTTCTTTGGTCACCAATAGTCTGCCACAGCAGACATAAAATCTTTATTATTTATATTTCTTTGGTTACCAATACTTATAGTCTGCAGCAGTAGACGTGAAATCTTTTAAACTTATATTTCTTTGGCCACCAGTTGTCTGCTCTTTGCTGTTGTTTACGTCTTCCGTGTGTTGATATTTCTAATTTTATCATTTAAGTTAAAAGCAAAAACTAAACATAAACTAAAACCGTAAAAATAAATTTTGGTTAGTGGTTACGATAAAGCTAATCTCTAGGGATTGGGATTTATCCAATTTACGCAAGAATAATATTGGCTAAATTACAAGCATGCCGAGTACAGAAAGAACTAAGAAAAGCAAAGCAGATTTGCTTTTGGATAGCGCTAAGAAATGTCAGAAGCTTTCAGATTCATTTGGCCAAACTTGACAGCAAACAATTACAACCAGTCTGCCAACAACCAATCAGGCAACAACAGTTAGGCCTACTCACTTTTAACCTGTGCGAGTAAAGAACCAAGTCAATCGTTAACTGTTGCGAGTCAGGCAGCAAGCGAATGCGAATCCTCAATTGTAGCAAATGATGTAGCAAATGCAGCAAGTCAATCGTCAATGATTTTTGTGAGTCTGGATGCTATTCCATCGTCAAGTAGGCCTAAGTCTTCAACACGTGTCAAAGAACTTATTCAACTTACCGAAGCAGGTTTGTCAAGTAGGCCTATGGTCAACCGACAAGTTTGACACCAGTTAAGTGATGTAAAGTTCAGAACAAAAGAAACAGTTTTTCTTTTTACAAAGGAATAAAACTAGACTGAATAGTTTATTAAAGAACAACGAACTAAAGAATTTGACGCTACTAGAGATTCAAAGAAGCGTGTACATGTGTCTTGTAAATTGTGTCGTGAGTAGGCTACATAGATGAGTCCAAAAAGTATTTGAGAAACGGCACTGTGCCCATGGCAGTAGGTGTCAGAGTTTATGGTGAAGATCGTTTAAAGTTAATAGTAGCCTAGATCATTGGCAATCTGAAGCACACAATGCCGTCAAAGATCGAGATAAACTGCATAAGGAATGGGAGAAGGGTAGCGATAAGTATCCTTGGCTTAAAATCTTGAAAACTCATAAAGCCACATATTTTCGTATATCGAAAAATAAGACGAAGTTGCTGCATTCTGAGCTCAAAGATGCCAAACAGTTTCCTCGACATCATGAAGCACGTTTCGCTCAGCATCAGGTACAATTGATGCGATAGCTATAATTGAGTAACATTCGTGGCTGCAAGGCTGTGTGGAATAAACTTGAGCAAAATGGGACCGTAAAGAGAAGGCTGAAGCTCGATATCTGCATTAATGGGCTATATATTGGACGTATACCAAACTTTACAGAAACAACTTCAGCGAGATGATCTTGTTCTTTGTGACATACTGACATGTATAGATGGCGCTGTTAGGAAGCTTCAACTGATGAAGAATGTACCGTATCCAGGTAAAGGTACTTGTTAAAAGAGAAAATGGCTGTACTAGATGTTTCTTGTTTATTAGACAATTATATAATAATAATAAATATTAAATTAATATTAAATTTAAATTATGACATTAAATAATAAATTAAATAATGTAAAATATTATAATAAATAAATTATTAGTAATTATTCCTGTGGCCCACAGCTCAGAAAGGTTTCTCTGATTCAGTGCTTTTTACTTTAAATTACGCGCGAAAAATGCCCTTTTTCAAAATTCCCCACCAGTGGAAATGTCTTAAAAAATCCTCTGCCGATGTCAGATGCACAACCATTCGCCGATGGTAACCACGACTTCGGGCCAATATTGACCCTATGTAGGCCTATAGAAGTTGGCAAACCAGTGGTTCGACGCTGGCATTCGGTTGTAAATTGGAGGTAAAGCTACACTGGGCCAATGTTAGTGGGCCAACATTGGATCGGATTTTAAAAACCATTGGGCCAATATCGGGTGTACAACCATTCGCCTACAGTGACCCACCCTAAAACATCGGGCCAACATTGACCCAATGTGTGTGCTGGCTGTGCAGACATTTAAATCTAAGTAATTTACACGTGCTGCATTTAAAAATTGTAATTGAGTTTAGTTTATACTGTTTGTGTAAGGTAAGGTAATCGCTTATTTATTATCGTCTCCTTCGCCGTCGCTGAACGAAAACTCGGAGAAAGACATGCAGATACTGCGGGAAAGCACACCCTTCAGCCTCCAGGTAAGTGCAGGCCCGTAGCCAGTATGTACGAGCCAAGACGAGGCGGATGCCTCGTCGTAATTCTCAAAAAGAGGCAAGACGATGCATGCCTCCGTCTACTTCGACATGAGAAATAAGATGTCGTGTAAAGAGTAATAGAGTATTTCATTATCTTGCCTGTCTTCTTCTCCAAGCGTCTGACCTTAGCAATACTAATGAGTTACATCTGCTGACCTTTATATGTACAAAACGATTTGGTACCTTGGTCTCGAGTGCACTCGAGTTCGTTTTTAAAAGTCTTGGTCTTGAGGTTCAAGGCCTTGGTCTTGGTCTTGAGGTTCAAGGTCTTGGTCTTGGTCTTGAGGTTCAAAGTCTTGGTCTTGGTCTCGCAAGACCAAGACTAAGACCGGCTGTTAATATGAACAGTCATTTGACAGAACTCAAGAATTCTGTATCAAGCCTGCTTGCATCATACGACCAATATCTATGGATGGATACAAGTCATGTTGGTCAGGAAAACCCATTGGCAGCAGCAACAGTTATTCTGTATCAGACCTTATGATAAACCATGGGAAGATTTCAAAAGGACTCACTATCTGTACATTTACATCCAGTGCTTGAAAAGCTACTCTGTGAATGTCAGCGACTTCAGCACCTGTAGAACGTATTTTTTCACATGGCGGAATTTTTATGAGGCCCACCATGATGCACGTCTTGGTCATAAAATTCTGAGCGAATTGGTTTTTATAAAATACAAAAGGCATTTGGTATAAGAGTTTGCATGAAGGACTTTTGAATACAAATTCGGATTTCTCTGCAGTTTGCATTTAAAGTTAATTTGATTGAATAAAATAAAAGACTCATGTTTTCATTAAAATAGCGAATATTCCGACTTGACAATTTTTAGAAGTCTTGACCTGATTTCGATTTTTTGGGTCTTGGTCTTGGTCTTGAGGTTCAAGGTCTTGGTCTTGGTCTCGAGGTTCAAGGTCTTGGTCTTGAGGTTCAAGGTCTTGGTCTTGGTCTTGGTCTTGAGGTTCAAGGTCTTGGTCTTGAGGTTTAAGGTCTTGACAACAAGACTGCAAGCATCTACAGCAGTGGCGGCGATCTTGTTTGACAGATGAGGGGGACATTTTTGAACTGATTTGGTCAAAAGAGAGTTTTGAACTGATCTGGTCAGAAAAGAGGTAAAAGAAAATTATTGTCGAGTTCGTTTTTAAAAGTCTTGGTCTTGAGGTTCAAAGTCTTGGCCTTGGTCTTGAGGTTTAAGGTCTTGACAACAAGACGGTGGTTCCCTGACATCTTCTAAATTCAGTCAGCTTTTGCGTTGAATAGGCATATAGGCCATCAAATCTGCCTAAGTAGGCCTATATGCACAGTGCACATGTAAGTCTGGTTGTTTTATAGTGCCAGGGGCATAACTTTTGGTCTAAAAAGTGGGGGGGGGGTACCAATTTCTCCATTTTCGCTTTTCGCAAGGAGACCATCTCTGGGAAGGCACAATAATAAAATATTGATTGTCATTGTTTAAAAAGTGGGGTAGGGTACCCCAGTCCAAAATGTCGGGGTACGGGTACTCCTAGTACCCCCACAAATTACGCCTATGCTCGCAAAGGTGCTTAATCATGCATGCCTAACTGATCTAATACGAGGTGCGATTCAAGCTTAATTCTTTTTAAAATTCTGTGAGAAGCTTCTCTGCATCTAAACATTTTCACGCATTTGGACATCTTGCAATTAGTTTTCTTTTCTTTATTAGTTTGTAATTTTTTTTATTAAAGACAGAAACATAACTTATAACGAGCAGCAGCAATGAGTTATCGGTCTTTCACAGAACTAGGATGCTGTAAAACAGAGCAGTCACGACGGCGACTTCAAAGCTCTTCGGGACTATGCGACTCGCATCATCGTAGGCACAAGATATTGGCACCGGTTCCATTGGATTACAGGTTGAACTATACGTCTCGATATCCTTGAGTTCTAGCAGCAAGTCGTCACACTGTGCGCGCAGCTGGTCGACAGGTGCTCGGTAAGTCGTCAGAGCTCTGAAACGTTCATCAAGAAAATGAAAGCGTGTGGTAATTAGACCTTTAATGCAGTGTAAGAATTGTAGAAAAAAAGACTGGGGAGGGGGTCAGACTTTGATGAGTTTGATCCATGTGGAGTGAATATTTTATCCGTGTTATGCAAACTGAGAAAATTCAAAAATGCAGTGGAAAGCTTAAACTCCTTACAGTGAGGACATCACCAAATTTATTAGTATACAATTCACATGGTCACAAATCTCACAATAAACCAGCGCATTACTTTATTAGTAACCCACAAAGTGAATTGTGAAAGAAAATGCTCAAATATATGCACAATATAATCACACTAGCACAACTGGGGGTTTGGAAACGACCTCCTGGGTGTGCAATGAAGTCTTAAGGGGTCCTAAGAAAGACTAGGGGTTGAACCCCCACAGTTCTCACCCTGCTTTAATGTACATAAGATCTTAAATAAAAGCCCAATTGATGAAAAGACATTAACATCCTCATCAGCGTTGCAGTTTTCAGAAAGTGTTACCAGCCAGCAAGCATGCCCATAAATATCTGATGGCACCCTGGGATCCATATAGGAATGTGGGCCCATATTGGCATGCTCAAAGGTTGCCAGCCATTCTGATTCTGTGCTCATCAGCAGGTTCTTGCTAGCCTGGAGTTTAGTGGACAGCGATGGGACTGGTCTGTCCAAGTCTAGCTGTGCCTGGCCCATCCGACTCGTCTCCTTCAGGCATAGGCGTAATTTGTGGGGGGTACGAGGGGTACCCGTACCCCCCACTTTTTGGACTGGGGGGTACTGTACCCCCACTTTTTAAACAATGTCCATCTTCTTTTTGTTATTGTGCCTTCCCAGAGAATGCAGTCTCCGCCAAAGTGTGAAAGTTCTTAGATACACAGGTAAATCGAGAGCCAAAATAATGAGAATACTGACAGGGAATATGTTCAAAATGGCCATCATGCGAAAAGCGAAAGTGGAGAAGAAATTGGTACCCCCACTTTTTAGACCAAAGTATTGGTACCCCCCACTTTTTAGACTAAAGTTACGCCTCTGCCTTCAGGCCCTCCTAGGAAAGGACTCGTGGCTCTTAGCTCCCTGGCACAGCTTTGTCTCATGTCACAGAATAGATAAAGTACGAACATCCATAACCTCCTTAGTTGGATCGTTTCTGACACAGGCACACGCAGCTTTTCAGAGAACACTTAAAAACCACCTTTCTTGTTAGCTCTTTTGATGCTGATGTTGACAATAGACATGTAAAACACCCTTTAACACTAACGACAAGCTGCATAGGTTTCCCAGTCACTTTTAGTACACGCTCATTGTTAAAGTGTTAAGCTGTTCCAAATAAGAGGAACTTAAGAAATTTTGATTAAGTGCTTGCATGCTGCTATATAAAGCTTCATGAAATTACATTACACTATGAAAGAAAGGCAAGTTGAATGACTCAAGTAAGTAAGTGACACATTTGTAAATCTGCCATCTATTCATCAGCTGAATGCGGAATCGTATGCGGATCTGAGCTGGCAGAGGAAGAGCACACTCTTAAGATGAAGCTGTGAGGCAACCACGGGAATGGCTGTATAACGACTGCATTTCCTTAGGCCTTTCGTCACTAACTAATCCTCTTACAGCCAGTATGCAGCCAATTCACTCATATTTATAACCAAATTCGCTAAGGGGCATTATAAGCAGAGTGGAACTCTCAAACATCGTTCGGAACTGGTGGAGATTTGAACCCCAACATCTGTGTTGACAGTCCACCATGCTACATAAATGCAGTAACAGAAGTCAGTAGCAAATTTGAAAACCGTTTTAGCCACCATTGAGAAAGAACTAAGACCTATAACTGACTTTGATCAGTCTTGAACAAGAATCAAAGTCTTCTTAAATGTGCCTACATGAATTGGTCTATACAATACAACTATACTTGATACTGCCCTCCTTCCAAAGTTCAGAAGTGCACACACGACCTCACGACAGAACATCGATGGCGTGGAGCAACGGTGAGCAAAGGACTTCCTCATAATGCTCAACGTCCTTACAGAGTGACCGCCTGAGTTGAGGCTTGAACCTGTGCTCTTCACGTTACAGGCCGAGCGCTCTATAGCCACTCGGCCACCATACTTTAAAAGTCTAAAGCTCTAAAACTGTACAATTACAATACATCACAAAAGTAGTACAAACGTAGAATCCCAAATGGATCAACAGAAGAAGAGCAGTCCCTTACGCTAGCCCTGAGGCAGCCATGGGTATGAAGTGTCAATGACTTCATTTTCTTGGCCTCGGCATATGAGGGCAGATGGCCAGTCCTCTCCCTCACCGTCTCATCTTACCAACAGTGTACAGCAAGTGTACTCATTACAGCTGAGTTGCTTCAGGGCGCAGGCAGAGCAGAAATATCGAATCAAATTTCTGGCGGGGATTTGAACCCCCAACCTCTCAATTGACAGTCTAGCACGCTAACCACTACACTAATGAGCACTCCGCCATCAACAGAAATAAACAAAAAACAGAAATAAACGAAAAACAGAAATAAACGAAAAACAGAAATAAACGAAAAACAGAAATAAACAAAAACAGAAATTTAAAAAAAGTAGAAATAAAAAAAAAACAGAAATAAACAAAAAAGTAACTTACTGACTACTCAGACGACAGACGAAGTTGAACGGATTTTTCGAGATGTCCACGTAACCTTCGATGACAACCAGATACAGATTTGTGTCCTTGACGAGCGAAATGAAGAACTGGCCCTCGTAGCACGGATCTTTTGTGAGGCTCCCCGCTACAGTTCCACCAAGCTCAGACATCCTGGTTCGATTGTGGATGTAGTAGATCAGCTCCTGCATGCAGTGCATCTCCGGCTCGTATAACGGCACTGGACCGTCATAGTAGGAACCCATTACGGGGTCAACGGTTGGCTTTTTAAAGAAAACACATTCAAAATCTCTCAATGTCGTGCCTCAAATTCGCATTTCTGTGTAAGTAAATAAGCAGCCTTATTTCTATATGATAATAATAATAATTATATTCTTTATTATTTCAACTGACAGACGAAAGTACAATCAATATCTTAATTAAACACACGCAGGGCTGTAGTCGAGGGTATACGCGGGTATACAGCGTATACTCACCTCTGGAGAAATTTGAGAGCGTATACTAAGGGCTCTAGACGAGGGTATACGCGGGTATACAGCGTATACTTACCTCTGTAGATGAAATTTTGAGGAAAAAGAGGTTTTGAGAGGTTTTTAGGACGAATGACTAAAAAAAAAGTCATCAACTTTTTCAGAGACGAAATCGTAAAAGTAAGAAATTTTTTAGAGAAATGGTGAAAAGTCATAAATTTTTCTTAGACGAATTCCTTAAAAAAAGGTCTTCAATTTTTTTTTACGGTGACACCAGCCCTACTGACGCCGCTGGTCACCGGTAGCGTATACTCACCTCAAATTTTACCACTACAGCCCTGAACACACGGTTTGGCAGCCATGCAAGGCGCCGCCTTAGAGAGGGGTTACGGGAGTCAATCCGCGTACCTTATGCTCTCCTGGCCATGAGCGTTACCACTACTCTATCCCCCCTCCCCCACAAAGTGCACAAACAATACACTGTATACAATGATTACATACATATTTGAAATGGAACATAACAGCAACAGATTATATTGATAAACATGCACAACTATGTATATTACTACACACTCACACAGGGTGAGAATTGTCGGGGGTTTGGGGGTTCAACCCCCCTAGTCTTTCTTAGGACCCCATAGTAAAGTCTTCATTGCACACCCAAACTCCACATGAATCAGGGTCTAACCCCCCAGTCTTTTTTCTACAATTCTCATACTGTTACTACAGATACATCGATTGACAAAACTCCTGAAAAGTTTACATTTTACAATAGGTAACATGAAAAATCTAAAGTGTTCAAAAGCAGTTTTGTGAATTGATGTATCCTTAGTTATATTTAGTTGACCTTACACGTTAAAAACACTCGTAAAAATAATAACATTAATGACACCTCATGGATGTTTGGCAATAATTAATCGAGTGTTCAGTTCTACTGATCAATATACAGATATGGTTGTGCATTAGAAATTAAATCTAAGTTGTTTAAAAATCGTTCATCCTACTTATTACTTCTTTCCATTAGTGTTTGGCAGTTTGTAATAAGTTATTTTTGAATCTTTACTAAAACAATAAAAAGGAATGACTAATTGCAAAATGTCGTAGTGCATCAAAATGCTTAAAAGCAGCTGTTTTCACAGAGGTTTTATTCATTCTAACTTAAATTGCATCTTTCAGTTAGGCAGCCGTGACTAAGCACCTTTAGAACTGCAGTGTACGTTACTTCTAAACTGATCATTTATATGGGATCAGGTAAGGCAATTCCAGTTTCTATAATAATTTAACACATAAAAACAAATTAAATGACTAAATTAACAGATTGTGTTACAATTTCGGAGAAGTCTCTTACACTTGCCTCTTCTTTGAGCGAATCATCTTCTGGGTGACAATTCACATGAGAATCGTTGCTTCTCCGGACGACAAAGACTCCAAGGTTGATCAGATGGTTCAAGATGAAAGGATATTTCTCAGGAAACGAAAGATAGCTGTTGTTACCGATGTTAAACTCGTTCAGCAATATGAAGTTGGCTGTACTGTCAATCAAGAGGCATCTACGAACATAAGTAACTCTTAATTATGAAAAGCTCGGATTGTTAAGCTCAGATACACAGCATGGGCTTGTTAGCGGGAAGTCGTCACGGGATATGACTTGTGTAAAGCAGCAGGGGGAAATATGGATATTACGCTGAAAAACTCCATATTTACTGCCGGATGTTCTTGTAGGGCGAGACCAGGTTAGGAATTGGCAGGGGCTGGGGTTCAACCCCTAGTCCTTCTTAGGACCCCCACTTAAGTCTTCATTTCACACCCCAGGGGTCGTTTCCAATTTATTGTGAGTCCCTGACAAATAGGAAAAATTTCCATGTTGCATCATGTATGCATTTTTTAATTTTCTCAACAAAGGAATTGATTTTGATTCGAGTCTGACTTGCAAATAGCTAGCGTTGAAATCAGCTGCTTTCAAATTTCGTTGACATCAGTTTTGCAAAATACGAATAAACTGTTCAATGCTCCCCCAGTCTTTTTTCTACAATTCCCAAACTGGGGCGAGTTAACTAGTATGGCATATTAACACTCTAACAACGAGCTGCACTGGTTTCCAAGTTGCATTCAGTACACTCTCGTCGTTAAAGCATTAAGCTAATAGCTGTGGGGACATAACATCCCTTCCACATTAAGCAGAATGGTGTGTCAATTGGGAGTGCATAAACGACTTCCACACTGTATCCTTCTCAGCTAAACTAAGAACTAGTTATACATTCAATCTGTTCTGGGCACTTCTATTATCAGTGTCATAATCCGACTGCACAATGTGTCATCAAGGGCGTCCGGAAGGGGTGGGGCAAGGAGGATTTGCCCCCTGGATTTTGAAAAGTGTCTCATTTTCTATGTTCATGAATAGCTTATTCAATGCATAAACGTCATTTTGCCCCCAAGAAAAATTTTGCCCCCTAAACAAATTTTGCCCCCCCAGAAAATTCCTGCAGACGCCCATGTTTGTCACCCAATGGTTACTTCTAAGCTGTACTTCATCTCTTAATACCCATTAGGGTGGTCCACAAAAATAAAGTTCAAGCTAGAAGCCAGGACACCATCTCAGTTTTTTAGACCTGTCAGTAGTATTATTGAGACAAAATTTCAGCCTCCTATTCCAACTAGAAGACGGTGCTCAATGACATATAAATATTACCATATAGTAGTTTTTGCTGTAAATCTTGATGTCGTATAACTTGGTCAACATTTGTCATGGTGATGAGCTTGAAATAGTTTCTGTTATGTTATCATACTTACTTACTTACTGGTACGTGGAATAAAAAATGTGTACAGTTCTTGTTGAAGGTCATGGTGCCCACTTCCTGTGTTTTTGGCGGACATGTTTTCAGAAGTGAATTTTTACATTACAATTGCTGCAGCGCTTGGCTGTAATCCTTCTGCCCTGCCACTTTGAACCATCCACAGAGTGCGTAAGAAAGCCAGGACACAGCATGCTGAAGCTGTAAGATCTGAATTTGTACCAGATTAGCCACTGGTACTACACTGGGTTGGGAAAACCCTGCCTAAGATCTTTGGAGCAGGAAATGTCGACCGCCTGCCAGTGCTGGTTTCAGGTGGTTGTGTTCATAAGCTCCTCTGTGTGCCCAAATTAGCCTTTGGGATAGGATACAATGAATTCATGGTCGTTCATATTCTTCTGAAGTTGTGAAAACTCACAGTTGACAAAGTTCAAGCCTTGAGCTTTGATACAATGTCTGTCAACACTGGGCATTTCAACGGAGTGTGTGTTCAGCTGGAAGACAAATAGGCTGAGAGCTCCTGTGGTTGGCCTGCCGTCATCATGAAAAGGAATTGATTTTAGCCAAAGTATTCACCTTGTGCTGCAGTCCATCTGTTTACCATAAATCCCAATCTTCAAGAGATTAAAATCTGCTGGGAAGGTGTGACACGTGTCAACTTCCGAGGACTGGAAGTCATATCCGGCACTTAAGCCCCCATGAAACAGCATCAGTTTTCTCAAGGAGTTTGCTGAAAGAAAGTCCGATTCAGAGATCAGAGACAACTACTAAGAGCTCATTGAGCTGACAGTGTTTGTCCTTGGACCAGTGCATATTTTAAGGAATTTAGACTACTGGGACAAAAAATTTTGAACTCGTCTCTGAAAAACTTTGATGACCTTTTCTTCGGAATTCTTCTCCCAAAAAAGTTGATCACCTTTTTTTAGGAAGTCGTCTCCTGAAAAAGTCATCTCCCGAAAACACTTTATGACTTTTCTTTAGGAATTCACCTCCAGAAAAAGTTTATGACCTTTTTTAGAAAGTCATCTCCCGAAAAAGTCACATCCCGAAAACAGTTCATGACCTTTTCCGGAATTTACTACTGGGGCAAATCTTAAAACTCTTCCAACATTTTGTCTCACTACTTATACTTTAACCTTACATTGCCTGGGACAAATCAGCCTAACTACTGGGACAAATCCTAACACTACTGGGACATTTGTCCCACTAGTTATACAGTTAAAATATGCCCTGCCTTGGACATCAGCCTTCAGTAATTCACTGGAGAGTCCCTGGGTCAATTCACCATGGCCATTGGATGGCCAAGTTACTGTATGCAATCAAAATCTACCTTTTTCGCGATCAACCTGATGTATTTAAGAAGAAACTCAGATTAACTGATTTTTGAACTTTGGTGTCCCGTTTACACAAAGGCATGGAGAAAGGCCCTTGCTGCTGAAGCTCCAGAACAAGATCTGTCACTTTGGATTGGTCTAGGACAATATGAGTCTATTGACTGTGAGATCAGCATTGCTGCCAGGAAGGTCCTAAAAAACCACTTGTGGTACCTTTCAGATGAGGCTGTAGGTCTGGGACTGTTCTCAGACCAACTTCCAATAACAGATAAAATGAAGATTGTCGACAGAATGACTGCTAAGCCTGATGAAAGGAGGTGAGAGCTGATGCTACGGTACTGAAGGAGGGAATATTGGGTGACTTTACAGACCAGTGAGCATTGACACTACTGTCATACCTGAAGATGATTGATTCCTTTGTTACACTTCCACTAGAGAAATGGATCCAGAATGAGGATTACAAGCAAGGTAGAGAGATAATTCAGCAGTTGAAAGTGGTGAATGACGCGGCTGAGAGGGTGTGAAGTTGTTCGAGGAATTCTACCGATTTATCACCAATGATGAAGAAGAAAAGCAGTTTCTTCTCCAAGTGATCGAGACAAATAGGAAAGCTGTTCTCACTCACACAACAAAGAAGTCTGCCGTTGATGCAGTGCTTGCAAAGCCTTGCAGTTTCTAGAGTCAAAGATGGTAACAGGTGTTGAAATTATACAACAAGAACAATCGACATTCGATATTCATGGATTGGACGATGTTTTTTGACATTTTTGGACATTTCCAATTCATTAAACCTACTGAAATTTTACAGTTCCATCTGGCTAACTGTTCTTGTATCAAATATGTTGTCAAATTACAGTAATATTTTATCTATCTTGAAAAAAAATGCATTTGTATGCTCGACACATTCATTTCTGCAATTAATGTCTATTTATCGGTATATGACAAAGTAACACAGTCCGTGAGCATCGTCTTCCAGTTGGAATAAGAAGCTGAAATTTTGTCTCAATAATACTATTGATAGGTCTAAAAAACTGAGAGGGTGTCCTGGTTTCTAGCTTGAACTTTATTTTTTACCATGTATTTTTTACCAGGTAGTCATGGCCTGGGTGAACAGAATGAAGCAGGAGAAAGACTTGTTGAGTTTTGCAAAGGGAATGGCTTAGGAATTATGAACACATGGTTCGAACAGCCTAAGAGAAGACTGTACACATGGACGTCACCGAATGGGAAGCATAGGAACCAGATTGACTACATACTGATAAACAAAAGATGGAAAAGCACAATAAGAGATGTGAGAACAAGGCCAGGAGCGGACTGTGGAACTGACCATGAGCTATTGGTAACAACACTGAGAACGAAATTGAAAAAGATAAAGAAAGGAGATCGATTGATCAGATACGACTGCAAGGGTATCACACTGGAATACAGGATGGAAATAAAGAATCGGTTTGAAGTACTAGAGAGAGATGAGATAGAAGAGGAAGAGGATTCGAACAACCTATGGGAGAGGATGAAGAAAACAATAGTCGAAGTCGCAGATAAGCACATTCCAAAGAAGAAGAAAATCACAACAACGACATGGCTATCGAGAGAAGCCATATGCATGGCGGTTGATAGGAAGGCTGCAAAGAAGGCAGGAGAAAAGGATAAGGTAAGGGCACTGAACAGTGCCTTCCAAAAACAAGCACGGAAAGATAAAGAAATACATCTAAACGAATTATGCAGAGAAATGGAAGACGAGGGAAGGAAGGGACGAACCAAGGAAATGTTCTCAAAAGTAAAGACAATCACGGGAAAATTTGCACCTAGAATGGGCTCAATGAAGGCAGGAGATGGAAATGTAATCTGCGATGAAGAAGGGATAAAGCATAGATGGAGAGAATACACGGAGGAGTTGTATAGGGAAGACAAACGAGTCAAAAAAGAACAAATTGACGTAACAGAGTATGAAAAGGAACCGGAGGTCATGGAAGCGGAGGTAGAATGGGCAATCAGACAACTCAAGGACAATAAGGCACCCGGTCAAGATGGGATACCTATAGAACTGATAAAAGCAGGGGATGATGCGATGATAAAAACAATAACAAAATTGTGCAATCAAATATGGGCAACTGGAGAATGGCCGGAGGACTGGAAGAAGTCGATCTTTATACCTATATTCAAGAAAGGAGATGCGAGGGAGTGTGAAAATTATAGGACGATAGCAATGATATCACACACTAGTAAAATATTACTGAAAATAATTCACAAAAGAATGGAAGGCACAATTGAAAGAGAACTTCCGGTGAACCAGGCAGGGTTTAGGAAATCTCGTGGAACTCGAGACCATATAGCCAACATGAGGTGGATAATGGAGAGACAAAGGGAGTATGGACAGGAGGTTCACATCTGTTTCATTGACTATAGCAAGGCATTCGACTGCATTAACCATGATTTAATGTGGAAAACCCTGCTTGAAATGGGAATTCCGAAACACCTGATAATGTTACTAAAGGGTTTATATGAAGACCAGATAGCGGTGATAAGAACAGAATACGGAGACACTGACAATTTCAGAATCAAGAAAGGAGTGAGGCAGGGATGCATCTTGTCTCCATTCCTGTTTAATCTATATGCTGAAAGAATAATGAGAAAGGCAGAACTGGAGGGGGCAATTGAGGGAGTAAAAATTGCTGGAAAGACACTGAATAACCTTAGATACGCAGATGACACAACATTAATGGCAAAAAGAAAAGAGGATCTGGCAGAACTGATAAGAAGGGTCAGGAGAGAAAGTGAAAAAGCTGGTTTATACTTCAACATAAAGAAGACAAAGGTCATGACAACAGCAGATTGGGATAGTTTTGAGATAGACGGAGAGGAAATAGAGGTGGTAGAAAGCTTCACATTCCTAGGATCACTGGCTGGAAAGGAGGGAAAGTGTGATCCAGAAATAAAACGAAGGATTGCTATAGGGAAAGCTGCAATGACCGGACTGGAAAAGATATGGAAAGACAAACATGTGAGCATAGAAACCAAAAAAAGGCTCGTGAGAGCACTAATCTTTCCTACGGTACTGTACGGTTGCGAGACGTGGACAATGACAAAGAACATGGAAAATAAGGTTAACGCTTGTGAAATGTGGATATGGAGGAAGATGCTGAGAATATCTTGGACTGAGAAAAGAACGAACGAATCAATACGAGAGGAGATTGGAGTTGAGAATGAAGAGTCGTTAAAACAAACTGCGACAAGAATGAAGCTAAGGTTCTTTGGACATGTTATGCGATCTGATGGTCTGGAGAAGGAAATGATGCTGGCGTGCGGTGAGGGGAGGAGAAGACTGGGTCGCCCAAGGAGGAGATGGATGGATGAGATACAAGATGTAACTGGCATGAATTTGGCGGAATTGAGAGACTTGTCATCGAATAGGAGACGGTGGAGTGTGTTCACCAGGACGATCGCCAGAGCTCCACGAGCTGACAGCACAAGGTGATCTGTGAACCACCCTAATACCCATATAATAATAACAAAAACAATACACTACTGTTATCCTGGTTAATAATGGTATCCTTCCAGCAAGAAATGATCCCACAGGTCTTAAAAACATCAAAGTGGAACATTGTGGGCTGGCTTTGAATCCAAAGAAAGTGGTTGTTTGGGTGGAATTACGTGTTTCTCAGTGGAATCTGCAGGCACCGCATTAAAACAGACAATCATAAGAACAATAGAATACACTGCAAAGAACAATGCAAACAGCAACAATTGTAAGAATCACTAGAACAGTGGATACAATAGGCCTGCTATTATATATACCGGTATATAAAAAAAAATAATTTTAATAATGTATTGTATTTACAATTGGGAATTTATATAGCACCACTTTGAACAACCATAAAACAGAAACTATCACATCATGGGCAGAAACAGTGGTCAAACTGTTGGTCACTATAAAGATGCTCTTACTTGGTCTCACAGTGAAATTCCCTTCCATGATATTCGCAAACGTCTGATACACCACAGACATGCTTACTGTTCCGCCCCGAAGATAGCAGCGACTTCTCAACCAGCAAACGAAATTCATCGAGTCGTACGTCAATCGCAAGAACTGCTATTAGGCCCAGCTCAGCACATAACTTAGCAGTTTCCTCTGTAATTAACAACAAGTTCTAAATGAGTTTAACAAGAAAGAGAACGCAAAACAGAGTGTAACGTTTGGATTGAGTAAGGGGTGCTCAACAGTGGTTAGAGCGCGGGACTGTCAATTGAGACGTGGTTCAAATCCCCCACCAGGGCAGAAATTTGGTTCCAGATTTCTGCTACACCTGCACCCCTAGCCAACTCAGCTATAATGAGTACACTGACCGCACATCGTTGGTGAGAAGCTGAGACGGCAAGGGAGAGGACTGGCCATCAATCAATCAATCAATCAATCAATTTCGTTTATTCAATGCAAGCTGACATGTGCGCAACTTGTTACATATTTAACAAAATGTCATCAAAAATGAGCCCGGCTACGGGATTTATATACTAATTATTATACGAATGTGCTATGACAGAAGGGTTGTATCTATCGTCTGAGGAATACCTTGACTATCTATATGTGGCATAAATGAAAAGCTTAAAATTTCAGTACGGTATACTAATTTTTAGCTTAGTGGGTACCTATGCTGAGATTGGTAAACAGTTCATATATTTATATAGAATTCTAGATATAAAATTGCGATCATCCTTCTCAGGAAGGATGATCTCATAAGCTCCTCATATGCCGAGAGTAAGAAAACGAAGGCGCTAACACTTCATACCCATGGGCTAGCTTAAGGGACAGCTCTTCTTCTTTTGAGGTGAATTAATGGACAAGGCAAAAACTAGTAGAATTCATAGGGTTCTCAAGGATTAGTTGCCTCAACTCCAATAACGAAGCGCTCAATAGAATGGAAACCCAGTAGATTACAAACCTGTGCAGTTGACATCTCCATTGAGAAAAGCCTGCGACAGAGTAACGACTTTTGTTGGAGGATGGCGACTCGGATGCTCTCCAAGCACGCTAAGAAAACCTCTGTGGAGCAGTGCATTCAAGTACCAGTCCTGGCTGAAAACAACCACACAGGAAGAAACCTTCTGGTCTTATCAGTTCTGCCAGGCATACGCTATAGCTCTGTTCAGTTCTAATTAATACAAAATCTACAGATAACTTGAAAGTTGGTAATGGCCCTTCACAAAGTTCAGAAGTGCATCATACACTGATGACAGGCAATTGGATATATATATATATATCAACTGTAACAGCCTGGAAGTCTGGCAATTTAATAAATAGTAAATAGTTCAACATGTTTACCAATTGCGTTATGTCAAATGGTTAGACGAATAAACGAATGTTTGATTTGACTTGATTTAAAGCAAAAGATAGTCTGGGTGAGAAATTCATGAACATATGGGAGTCAATAGTTCAACGAGTTAATAGTGTACATAGTAAACAGTTCAACATGTTAACAGTGTAAATAGTCACATGTTAACAATGTAAATAGTTCAACACATTAACAGTGTAAATAGTAAATAGTTCAACATGTTAACAGTGTAAATAGTCGATAGTTCAACATGTTAACAATGTAAATAGTAAATAGTTCAACATGTTAACAGTCTAAATAGTAAATAGTTCAACATGTTAACAGTGTAAATAGTAAATAGTTTAACATGTTAACAGTGTTATATCTTCAAAAGCTTTAAGGACACTCCATTTTGTCATCTAACTGAAAGCCACGCTTTAAATGCTTCCCAGAGATTGTTCACAGAAGCTACAAAATGTTCGTACAATACCGAATGGGTTACAACTGTCATCAGAAAATCCAGCAAGGCCAAACATTAGCCATTTATGTTGAGTCGCTAGTGGAAATTGCTGTGAACATCTAGTGTAACCTACGGTAATGATTTCTCTAGCGTAATAATTGTAATACACAAGGTATTAATCAAGGGTCAATTCAAGTTAAACCGTAATTAGTCATTGTAATTGATTGGAAACTTGGTCAAAATCCATTAAAATCAGCAGTATAATGTAACCTAGAGATCGCTATGGCACTGTTATTATAATGCACAAAGTGGTGACAAAGTGCCACTTACTACGCGATGTCGCTCAGTTCGCTGCCTGGAATCGCAACTCCAGGGTAGATCCTCATCACTCCGTTGACTGTCAGAAGGAATGTCGAAATGATGCCAGTGGTTTCACCAGCGGTTCGAGCAATCCAGACATCTTCGATCGCACGTGTTATGTTGATGTCTTTGCTGTCTCGGAAAATCACACAAAATAATCAATAAAAAATTATAAGAAAATTAGGTATTATTTGTTAATCCGTCAGTAGATTTGATGTGCAAGCAGGAAGGTGGACGGTTTTGTGGGCAGGCAGGAAGACAGGCAGGCAGGCAGGCTCAAGGACAGGCAGGCTCAAGGAAATTGCAGGCTGAAGGGAATTGCAGGCTGAAGTGAATTGAACGCTGAAGAGATTTGAAGAGGCTGAAGAGATTTGTAGGCTGAAGGGCATGGTGGGCTGAAGGGAATTGCAGGCTGAAGGGAATTGCAGGCTGAAGTGAATTGAACGCTGAAGAGATTTGAAGAGGCTGAAGAGATTTGTAGGCTGAAGGGCATGGTGGGCTGAAGGGAATTGCAGGCTGAAGGGAATTGCAGGCTGAAGTGAATTGAACGCTGAAGAGATTTGAAGAGGCTGAAGAGATTTGTAGGCTGAAGGGCATGGTGGGCTGAAGGAAATTGCAGGCTGAAGGGAATTGCAGGCTGAAGTGAATTGAACGCTGAAGAGATTTGAAGAGGCTGAAGAGATTTGTAGGCTGAAGGGCATGGTGAGCTGAAGGGAATTGCAGGCTGAAGGACAGACAGGCTGAAAGGCATGGCAAGCTGAAGGGAATTGTAGGCTGAAGGGCATGGCAGGCTGAAAGGAATTGCAGGCTGAAGGGAATTGTAGGCTGAAGGGAATTGCATGCTGAATGGAATTGCAGGCTGAAGGGCATGGCATGCTGAAGGGAACTACAGACTAACAGTTTAGGCTGAAGGGAATAATAATACTTAAGATTAATTCACCTCCCTTAGGACACAACACCACTAAGAAAAATGTTGCAAAACTATAGCCCTGCCAGTGACCTTCACCCAACTGGCCTTGGGGCCAACCTGACTTTGATTAAACAACCTTGGCCTATTACAGTTTGACGGACTGCCCTATAAGAAAGGCCTACGCAAGTCTTCGGCAGAGAAAAGATCATTTATGTGACTGACTATCCTACCTACATGAAAGAACCATAATATTAAGTGGCTTATAACAAATAGCTGGTACTCTTGAATGCGGCCTTGAAATCTGTTAGGTGATCTTGCAAGAGAGATTGCTTTCTTTTTTGTCTCACCTTTGGGCAGTGCTTTAGTTGTGAAAAAGGAGAAGAGGGAGTCAACATTTTTACACATTATCAAAGTACACAAATGCAGGTCAAAATCTAATGTTGTTAATATGTTGACTCGGCTACTTCAGAGATATTTTAATTTCCTGACCCCAACATTTTTGCAGTTACTTAGCTAAGGGGGTTACAGGAAGAACTACAGGGGTCGAACTCCCAAACCCATCAAACATTTAATAGGCCTCTGGATGTCTATTAAAATCTTTCTGAATGAATGCAATATGAATTGCTTTTGGTGTTCAATAAAGATCAATCAATATTTCATTCTGCAGCAAACAAAAGATCATTTGCTATCATCATGCATTTATTTAGCGCCTCTATCTAATAACCAAGCATCAACCGATGGCGCTGAGCAATTGTGAGCGAAGGACTAACTCAAGCTCTCAACACAGTAACAGTCTCAAGGCTTGAACCTGTACTCTCCACAGTAAAAGGGGAGCCCTCTAAACAATCAGCTAACACATCCCATTTATTGATTTTAGTAACTTTGCAAATTGTAATTAGTAACTTCTATTGCGCCATTGTCTAATGCACAAGGCATCAACCAAGCCGTAATCAGGTCAATGTCCAGAAGATCAGTCCGTGAGACAAACAAAAGTACGACGAAGCAAAACAAAAGGTAAAAGACAAAACAAAGGTAAGAGGTAAGACAAAGAATAAAGTTTCTGCATAAAGAACAATACCCTGCAGCAGATGTCAAGACACTGCAGGAGCCCTGCGCTGGGTTTCCGTTGATCGCAGTCTGAACCTTGAAGTACTCCATTTCGGTTTCAACATACTGATCGTAGAAGCTCGACATGTTGCAGAAGCTCTCGGAAGACAGTGCAACAACTGAATGCTTCAGCGAGACTTTCATACCTCCCATAACGAATAAAACAAAGAATATTTCATGAAAATAATCTGTTCAAAATACACTAAACATTTTGTTTTACGTGTGTAACATTACATGCTGATTACACACAGACAATCTAACGTGAAAATCGTTCTTAATTAGAATGCTTTATTCTGTTTAATGTATGTACACCAAAGTGCAGATATGTAGATGGTTCAATAAAGAACATACTTACTTACTTACTTACTTACCTATATATTATCTGAATAAATAAAGGACATCAGTTGGATGGTAAACTTCATTAAAACACAAATCTTTATATAATACAGTTAGGGTACACACCCGGGACATGGATCTCACAGTGGGGCGAAGAAGAAAAAGAGCAGCCCCAAGAGGAATGAAGTATGAAGTGTTAGCGACTTCATTTTTCTTAGCCTCTGCATATGCCGGCTGGTGGCCAGTCCTCTCCCTTGCCGTCCAATCTTCCCACTGACAGTGTACGGTCAGTGTACTCATTATAGCTGAGTTGGCTACGGGTGCAAGTGTAGCCGACATCTCCAAGTATTCGTGCCAGCAACTTAGACTACCGGTAATATCAAAGATCAGGCCTTTTGTCCTGGAACAGCATTCCTGCAGTTATTCAGGTCCAAAGCCTTCATGTTTTAAAAACCAGTTTAGCATTTGTGCTGACAGTGTGTGAAAAGCATCTTATATATGTATGCATGTATGTACATATGTATGTATGCATTATATGCATGCATGTACATATGAATGTCTGTAAGTATGCATATTTATGTATATATGTATGTATGCAAGCATGTATGTATATATGTATGTATGCTGTGTGTATATATGTATGTATACGCATGTATGTACCTGCGTATGTATTTATGTACCTGTGTATAGACGGCCCTCGTTCAAGCTGTCCCGCGGCTCTAGCTCGGTCACCAGCTGCGAAATCTGTGGGTTGATCTTGGCTGCCAACAGCGTGTGCAGGTAGCTCGCGACAATCGGTCCAGTAAAGGCCTTCAGCTTTCGGTAACTTAAATCTGGCGGGAAGATGTTGACGCCGATGGAATAATCGGACTCTGTTAAACAGCAGAGGGAAACATTTTTCATCCTTTTACAGTGCGACGAGAATCAAATGTATACACGGGAGAATTGTAATGTAACGTAGTCCAATTTTTCTACCGAAAGTAACTCGACAGCAACGATACGCAAAACTTTATTAATATAAATAACGCCTTAGATATACTAACGCCCGGGCATGGTCCATTTAAAACACACGGCACACACCACCTTATGAATGACATGAAAAGCAAGATAACTTCTGGGCAATTGATCATGCGACGGAGCTCAGTTGATTATTTTTATTTCGAGTTTCTCCCCGTGAGGGGAGTGGGCCGATCCCGGAGGTACTGCAATACCGGGCCAACCCGTGGAGAAGCCGGAGCAAGCCCCTGCATCTTCTCCCAAGTCCAAAAATCAGTTTAATATCGATGTCCCCGGATAGGGGACGTATCAGATATTAAGCTGATAAGAACAGATACTTTTTTTTTTTTTATCTTTTAATAATGTACAGAAATATTTACAATCGATTTACAACATTCACTAGCATTCTCAGTACAGTAGAGAAAGCACTACAGCAATGTAGAAATGACTGAGATATCTACAGCCAAGATTTTCAATAGTTTCTTTAAAATACAGTACGGTAGGTAGGCCTATGCACTGAAGCAATGTGGTAATGTCTAAAATGTTTATCAACAGACATTGTTTACATCCTATTGTTTACAATCTGATTTTGAATAACGTTTCTTTAAAATACAGCCAAGTAGGTAGGCCCATGCACTAAAGCAATGTGCTAATGTCTTCAATGGTTATGAACAGACATTGTTTACTCCCTATTGTTTACAATTAGGTTTTCAATATCATTTCTTTAAAACACACTTTGATCTTAGCCAAAAGGCCGAGAAGCGATACCGATTATTTCCCGAAAATATCTTATATAAGAATACATTACTCCACAAAAAAGGTGCTTAATAACTCCAATCTTGTCTGTCACGATATCTATTAAAATAGAAAATATTCAGAAACACAACTCTAATGAAAGGAATCCAATGAAATAATGCAATTTTAGATTACGTAGCCTGTAAATATTTCTGTTCAATGTACGAATATTTATCAAATTTTCTCTTTGGCTAGACGAAGTGAACGTTGAGCTGTCGTGTTTCACTGCCGACTCGCAAGATGGCAGCTCTAACTTCAAAATTGCCGTAAATTGATTTAATCGCTGTACCATGACCATTGCCCACTTGAAACACGTTCCTTGAATTGTTCGAAGACAGTCCAGTGTACTTAGGGCATACCCCTAAGCCGCCGCCGTTAGCCGCCGAGCCGAAAAAATTTCTGCAAGCCGAAAAACCGCTGGAAATTTTGCGGCTTAGCCGCAAAACCGCCGAGAGTTATTTCACGGCTAGCCGCCGGAAAAAAGTTCGGCTAGAACATGCACACAGTTCTGATTATAAAGTTTCCACGCTGGCTTGTTAGTTTGTACTTTGTGCGCAATGAGCGGTGAGTGTTGACGTCAGTTACATGGCCGTCTAATCTTCTATTGTAAGGGCCCTGTCCAGGCTGTCATAGCCTATGTTGCATATATTCCGAGTTCTACTTCCGGTTTCATATGTTAAATATTTATAATTATCTCTCATGCAGGTTAGTGCAGAGTGCACACTCTTACTACTCTGCTTCAAAAGCGGCTGCAGTCTATTACCATTTACCAGAATCTTCACCCTGTTTTTGCTGTGTGTTGTTTCTTTTTTCTCCCGCTATGCGGCTAGGCCTACACCTATTAATGCATGTCTGGTAGCCCTGTTATTTTGTGGTTCTAACTTACAATTAGTATTACTTACAGTAGGCCCTAACATACTCGTAAATCGTAATTGAATGTGAACTCAATACAATGTATGTGAACTGAAAACATTAAATGTCTGTTCGTGTCTTAACATAATTATTTGAATTTATTTCTAAAATTATTTTCAGACTGAGTGGATATTGCTCACCTTTCGATTTAGAAGTAGGCCCTAATGTATAATCTATTACTGTGTTAATGATTGATGCACTCGTAGCCGAAAAAAGTAGTTTACGCTCTTTTACGGCTAGCCGAAAAAGGTATACGCTCTTTTACGGCTAGCCGAAAAAGGTAGTTTACGCTCTTTTACGGCTAGCCGAAAAACCAGCCGTAAATTTGCTCAAGCCAGCCGTTAACCAGAAAAATTACGGCTTAGGGGTATAACTTAGGGGTCGTCCATAAACGAAGTCCTCAATGACGGGAAGGAGGGGTCATCTCAGAGCGAACAAGGGGAGTAGTTATGACTAGTTCCGTACTAGTCCGCATCTAAATTTGATACTTAGTTCTTTAGTACACGTGCTTGAAACACTAACTTCAGTCAGAAGACTGAAGTTTGTGGAGTTGACACCAATAGAATGTAATGTAATTTGACATTTATGTAGCGCCGCACAGAGAGTAAAAGAGCTGGTTTATATGATGTGATTAGAAACGAAAATTTTACATCAGTTAGCAAAACAATGCAAAGTAAGCGGGAACAGTCACAAGTAGTGGGCCCACGCAAACACGTAAAACCAACCAACGGATTACCGATGACAGCCGACAGATGGCATGGATGTTCAGCGTCTCAGAGCCAAGTTGCGTCGATACGGTAGAGAGGCGACAGATGCCAGATGTCCAGGTCACTCCAATGACCCGTGTGACCCCGTGTCAGTCGTCCTCCGCGAAAACGAAAACATTTATCTGACGCTGTCTGGCAGAGCTCTTAGAACCAGAAGCCCACAGCCGACGAGCGAAGAGCCCGGTGACGGCGGTGAGCCACGAGGTCAGACACCGGACGACAGAGGTCGCATAGGTAGGACGGAGCACAGCCGAGAAGGCAGCGCCAGGCCAAGGCAGCAATCCTATGAGATACGCTGAGAGACAGGAAGCAAATGCAATACATCAAGCATGTAGGCAGAAACAGAGGCATGCGTAGGAATATAACCAATGAGACAAGCAGCTGAGGGGAGAACCCGATCAAGACGCACAGTTCGACCGAGCACGAGATCCACATAGATGGAGCAGTGATGGTCCATTCTGTTAGTGATAAATGTGTGAGTGAAAACTCAGAGCCGTTTTAAGGAGTTTGGGGGCCCTAGGCACAGTCCGCACAAAGTCCACAAACCCTAACTAACCTTAACGTAACCCGATTTCCGCCTCAGATACAGAGTATTGCATTAATCCATTGCATGTACATATGTGTCATTTTGTTCAATTTCTTAATATAGTAACAGCTAACACAGCAATCTTTGTACTACAAGTCTAAAATAAAAGTTTATTTTAACATACGTTACAGTTTCCACTGTTGATTTGTTATACAAATTGAAAGTGAGATTGTAATGAGTTAACGTTTGCTATACATGGATTGACAAGATTGTGACTTTGTCACAACATTTTTTTGCAAATACCGTGAATGTCATCAAAATTCAAAGGCTCCAAAATATCTGATATGCTCATGGTATATCAATCGTTCTTGCATCATAAGGCTGCAAAGCTCGATTAATTCAAGTTTTGAGAAAGAACTTTCACCCGTAGGCCTACAGTTTGTCACCATCATTGACAGAAACATTCTTATTGCCACTGGTGGCGATCTTGTTTGACAGGTGGTGGGGACACGGGACACTTTTGAACTGATCTGATAAAAAGGAGATGAAAATGTGTTCACCTTTTTTGGCGCTTCTTCAAAATTTGGGGGACAATTGTATACTGTGTCCCCCACTCTTAAAGGTAGGGGTCATGTCCTCGTCCCCCCCTCCGGCATCGCCGCTCATGCTTATTGCCATTTCAACGTTTGGAAACGTTACTTCCAGATTGTCATTCTATATGTCATTCTATATCATGACATAGATTATTGACATAGATGGCACTGATGTTTTTGCAAATGACACTGACATCTAGTATTTTAGGCGTCTACATTCTGAAATTAGTTCGGGTTGGTCAAGATCTTGAGGATGGAACTTTGCAAGCTTTTCGCTGTATTCTGATATTTGTTCAGCATTCAAATGGACCAGTTTGATTAAGAATGTAGAGGGGTCGTCCATTAATTATGTCAACAAAATGGGGGAGGGAGGGGGTTTGGAAAAGTTTGACAATTCTTGACAAGGGGGAGGGGGGTTCAAGACAAATTGACGTCAACAATAATTTAATCAAAAAGCAACCATAGATGCGGAAAGTCTTTATGAGTGATCTATTTCTTTTATTTGCAATTTAATCAAACGCAATAAGCGGCAATATTTTCTTCGTTTTAAATTATCTTAATTGTTTATTGTTCCCAGATTAATGAGAAAATGCGCAGAATAATCTCTTAAACCTGTATATCCTGAGTTCTTTTCGAAAATGTAATATTTTTAGTTTCTTTTCGATGGAAAGATAATTTTCTTGAGGGGGGGGTAAATTTATTTTGACATAATTTTCTTAGGGGGTCCTTGAATGTTTGACAGTTGTTGACAAGGGGAGGGAGGAGTCAAAAACTGCCTAAATTTGTTGACATAATTAATGGACGACCCCAGATCTGTTACTTGTTACTTGTTAAAACAGAACTTATAATAAAAAAATTATTGTTATTTTGTTCCTGGGCCGCCGCGGGGCCCCCTGTTTGCGCGGGGCCCTAGGCATGTGCCTCGCGTGCCTAGGCCTTAAAACGGCACTGTGAAAACTGCGTCATGAGAAAGAGAAAAACGAGACAAGCGTAATTGGCGAAGCTCATAATAACAGCTTCGAGTAACCAAGAGACTTATAAGCTCCTGATCCAAAGTAACTCTAAAGTCTCAAACAGTAAGTGAAAAAGAGTAACCCAGATATCAGGGAAGGTCGTAGCAAGTAGATTCAAGTCTATACTTGCCAACTGCTCCAACTGCCTAGCTGGATGAACTGGGTCTTAGAATGGTTTAAGAGCAAACGAAAAGAGGCCATCCACAGAAAAAGAGAAACATTACTGGGACAATTACATATATATTCCACAAACAATACAACTGTATTTAATACAACTGCATTTGATGCAATACAACTGTAGTTGATGTTGCCCTCCTTCCAAGTTCGTAAGTGCATGCATGACCATATGACACTGAGCAAATGTGTGTCAAAGACTTGCTCAAGGTCCTTACACAGTGACCGTCCAAGTGGAGGCTCAAACCTGTTTTCTCCACATTACAGGCCAAGCTCTCTATCATTTTGGGCTACTGTTCCTCACCTTTAAGGGGCCTGTATTCCACTTTTTCAAAGTGTTCGTTATCCCAAGTACACTCCGGACCTTTGCGGAACTAGACTATCCTCCACAGATCCAACACTCTTACTCTTCGTTAGCTACAGGCCATGAAGACAACTATAAAAGGCTTTCATTCTGAAACTGGTAACAGAAGGAGTTGCTTGGAATCCTCTACAACAGCCTCCGTTGTTAGGAGTCCATGCCTCTTCCTAGGGATTTTACAATTTGGTAGGTAGACCAGGATGTGCTGAATAGGGTCAGTTGCAGTGTTGATAGACAGAGACTGAAATATGCACAGACAGACAGACAGACAGACAGACAGACAGACAGACAGACGGACGTTCATGTCTCTTCGTAGGGGATTAAGCAATCAACTAGGGTGTCGTGTTAACTGGGCCAGTTGCAATGTTAAGAGACAGAGAGAAAGAGAGCGACAGACAGAAAGAGAGAGAGAGACAGACAGACAGAGACAGAGACAGAAGGAAAGAATTAATTCCCACAGTCTAAAAACATCATGAAGAACACTGAAAATCGGATGCAATCAAAACAAACAGCTCACCTGGTATATGAGCAATAAAGTATTCAGAAGACGTGGTTGGCAGCAGATAGTTGAACCCTCTGAATCGTGCCGTACGACCTGGATGCCTGGTGATCGGAACGCTGCCAGTTCCTCGACTCAGTAACATCTTCATGACTTCTGAAAACTGCTCCGGCTTTCCAGCTTCGGTTTCCATAGAATATAAACCTATGTACTTCTCTTTTTCTGAGTTACGCTGCAATCAAAAATCAGAAAATAAATGTGAATAAATGCATTTGTTAAGCTCCACTATCTAATGACCAAGCATCAATCGATGGCACTGAGCAATTGTGCGAGAAGGACTAAGTAACTGTATCGGATATGCTTGAACAAATAATAATAATAATAATAATAATAATAATAATAATAATAATAAATAATAATAATAATAATAACCACTGGCGATGCCCTCAAGACAGACTTCCTCTTCCAGAGCTTGTCGCGGCTGCCTGGGGTCGAGGACCGGTGGGTCCACCCAAGCTTGACCTAACTATACGTTGTGATATCATAAAATAGATTTTATTATGTACACATAATAATGATGGTAATAATAATAATAATAATAATAATAATAATAATAATAATAATAGTTAATAGCAGTGCTTTTTTCAGCCAGAACGTGCCGGAACAGCGTTCCAGCACCTTTTTTCAGCTACTCAAAAATAATTTATTTATTTTAATAAAAAAAGAATTATTTATTTATTTTAATTTAATTTCAGTGTTGTGAACTGTTTTCACTGTTTATTGAGACCAGCCCCAATCCCGTTTTTCTCAGGATTTTAGCCCTTCCATAATTGCTCAGTTCCGGAACCTATTGTTCAGTTCCGGAACCTTTATTCTAGGAAAAAGCACTGGTTAATAGTAATAATAATAATAATAATAATAATAATAATAATAATAATAATAATAATAATAACAGTTCACAGTTCAACAGAGCTGGGGCGTAGGATGACCACCTCCACCGGCGACCCTCGCGAGACCGCACATTTATTCCAGCGCCTTTCAATCTGCACACAACGTTACAATGCAATTGCATTCAGAGGCACATTCATGCACAACACCGGGGACGAAGACCACGAGCCCCAGTAGCAACAGAAATTCTTCGGAATTGCTTCTAGGAGCATATTTACCTCGGGCAATAAAAAAAAAATAATAATAATAATAAGAGTTACTAAGAGAGCCGTACTATCAGAGGATGAATGAGAGGAGATCCGTCCGTAAGAATCGCAATGAACGCATGGACCTCCGCCCAGAGGACGTCGCGAAGCAACGACTCTAACTTTTCAAGCGGAACGTCAACTCCAACAACGCCGAGATGTTCTTTGCTTCAACAGAACAACACGAACAACGTCAGTCACCACAAGAACATTGATAGCAACACGTTGTTTGCTAACTAGCCCTTTTGCACTACTAACTCTATATAAATCATCATCATTTCATTATTATTGTTGTTATTATGATTATTATTATTATTATTATTATCAGTTATCACATGAACATTATTAGCAACATGCTGTTTGCAACAGATGAACAGGTTGCTCTAAATGAACTAGCCCAGCTTAATGGTCCCTTCTCAGGGAAAAACCATTGTTGCTCCCGTCTGTCTGTCTGTCTGTCTGTCTCTCCTATTCCCTGCCCCTTCTCTATCTTTCCTTACCCTTCTTCTCCCAACCTGCTTCTACCTTTCACATCTTATTTGCCAGATAGCCTACTGATGTTGCCTATGTGTACCTGCTTCAAATCCCCCAACAGCAATGTCACATGTAGGTTCCGGGTATATGTGAAGTCATTATGACAATATTCCCATATGGGTTAGCTTTATACATCCTTCATATATATAGCCCATATGATTCGATATGTAGAACATACAAAGTCTATACGAGAGTATAGTTGTATATATCCTATTATGTTGGCCCAAGTGATTCCATATGAAACACACATGAAGCCTATAAGACATTTGCATACAGGCTTCATACGTTGTACACATTGGCCCATATGGGAATATGGGTTCCATACGGGCCACATATACACATGCTGGCAGAGGTTGTACTATGTAAATACACATACACATATCTAAAGGAATAACTATGTATATAACAAAGTAAATGAATACAATAGACACTGCCCTCCTCCCTAAGTTCCCAAGTGCACACACGACCATACAATGGAATATGGATGGTGCTGAGCAAACTGTGACCAAACCACTTGCTCAAGGTTGTTACACAGTGCAGGCTCGAACCCGTGCTCTCCACGTTACAGGCCTTATCAATAGGCCGTGCCCCTACGATACTCGTAATATGAAAACTGAAGTTCTTCCTCACTCGGAGGCATGTACTGGCTGTGTCATCGATATGACAGCGCTTTGATCTCCGGCCGATTTGTAATAGCTCGAGAGAAACTGGTCGCTCTGTTGCAAGAAGTCGTTCCTTTCGATGTAGTTGAAAAACGGCCTCATCTGGTTGAAATAGTCCCTCTCGTCCACAATCTTTGACAAGACGCCTTGGTTTTCGCAGGCAAGCTTACCCGCCAGGTATTCACCGGTGTCGGTCGAATCAGATTGGTCGTTCGTGAGAAAGCTGAAAATGTTGACCTGTATGCCAAAAAAGAACTTAATGTATCTGATTATCATTACTATTATTCGATCCCACAACCCCTCTAGGTCGACTCAGCCTTCCATTCCCTAGGGTGCAGCAGTAAAGTGAGTAGGCGCCTTACAGGCTGCCAAGGCGTGTGATTAATAAGATCTTGGTAGCTGTACCGTCAAGTTTCCATGTTGCTTACTGCGGTCTGTCAGAAAGCTTGTGAATGAACAAATGTCATTTATTATTATTATTATTATTATTATTATTATTATTATTATTATTATTATTATTATTATTATTATTATTATTATTATTATTATTATTATTATTATTATTATTATTATTATTATTATTATTATTATTATTATTATTATTATTATGCATATATTAAGCACCACTCTCTAATGACCACACATCAATTGATGGCGCTGAGCAATTGTGAGTGAAGGACTTGCTCAAGGTCCCTACACAGTAACCGTCTCAGAGGAGACTCGAACCCGTACTATGCATTACAAGGAAAGTGCTCTAACCAACCTGACACGTGTCCCATGCCTTGCATAGTTCCTTATAAGGTCCTTGGGTTGAGTGATAGTGTAGTGATTAGCATGCTGGAATGTCAAGACAGAGCTCGAGAGTTCAAATGCCCGCCAGGGCAGAAATTCGCTTAGAGAATTCTGCTCCACCTGGGCCCCGAGGCAACTCAGCTATAATGAGTACACTGACTGTACACTGTACCTCTTGTTATAATGTCTTTCACATGAAACTGAAAAGTCCTGTTTTACAAGTCCTACCCCTCATTCCTACTCTTCCCCTTACCTCTCTAGCCGCTCCAATTCTAAATACCATACACCGTAGTTTTTGGACGGTCTGCCTGCCCGACTCCTTTGGATCTTAACCCAAAGCCAATTTTGGCCTTACCTGTCTATCGATATTGTTTTGACTGAGCACCTCTGATTAAGCCGGTTCCCGCTATTTAGTTTTTTGGGTGCTGTAGAAATCTTGAGATTACAATTGCCGTTACTCTCTGTGGGAAGATGAGACGGCGATGGAGAGAACTAGCCACCTGCCCTCGTATGCTGAGACTAAGAAAAATGAAGTCGCTAACACTGTCTTCATAGTTCATACTCGTGGCTGCATTTCAAGCTAGCTTAAGCTCTTATGCTTATAAGATGAGACAGTGAGGGAGAGAAGCAAAGCTGTCGAACACACCCTATTAACACAACTTGGTCAAAAGACTCTGAACATCCATACCCTCAGATTCTGTCTACTGTCAACATAAACCCATTCATTGATTCATATTTGATTGGCGCCACACACATGGGCCCACCGCTGGTCACTCTTCTTGTTTGCTGTGCACTGTTCTAACTGACGTAGCGTTACTCTATTATATTCTTAATGACATTAAACATCATATCGGCCAGCCAAAATCAGAGAGCACCTCTCATTTGTTTTGCTCTTTGAGTGGCGCCATATAAATGTTCAATTACAATGACAATTGTATGAACAAGAAAGACAAATAAACGTAAATACAATAAACATTTGCTCGACGTACCTGCATGGGACTGACAGAAGCCTTAAGTAGATTCACCGAATCAATGATGTAATCGTATTTGAAGTGACAGATGTTTCCTGGGTTAAACTTCTTCGAATTATCTTCCATGTACATATGAGCGCCTGTGGTTTGTACAAAAGAGTATAATATTAGTAACAGTCTTTATCGAAACAAATAAGAAAGAGATTAACCCAGGACATTGCTTAAACATTGTTAATATCACAATCATTTCATGGCTTGCGAAAAACCAAGATTTCTGACATTAGAACAAGGCAGACCAGTATCAGAACGGTATATGGACTATTGTTCATAGGGCCATTGCTCATAGGACTATCGCTCATAGGGACCATCACTCATAGGGCCTTTCACTCACACGACTATTGCTCATACGCTGCAATAAATTGTAGCAAATAGTAAAGCTGTTTTCCTGACTTCGAGATGCCGAATTCATCTTCCAAATCCATTACAAAACTTGCTTTCAGAAAAGTATCTTACTCCACTGAGCAATGGTCCAATGAGCGATAGTCCTATGAGCAATTGTCCTATGAGCAATAGTCCTATGAGCGGTAGTCCTTAGAACTTTAGCAAACATGTACCAAGACACTTAACATAGTACCGTTTTGAAATTGTGATACGACATGTGTCACTTCATGAGGAGCAAAGGTGCTGTTAGTGCTATGGGATACAGTAACCGATTCGTTAGAGTGCTCGCCTTGTAACGTGGGAGTAAGGCTTCGAGCCTCTCTGCAACAATTACTGAGTAGGGACCCTGAGCACGACTTCACTCCTTCACTCCAGTCCTTCACTCAAAATTGCTCGGCGCCATTGTTGATGCTTCATCGTTAGACGGTGACGCCTAACAAATGCTTAATAATAATAATAATATTAATAATAATAATAAAAACAATAGCTATTCTGCACTAGCCCAAACGACTTTAAATGTCACTGAAAAAACAGAAAATAGGTACGCAGGTACTTTTAAGGACTTCACAAATACGCTGCACACTTCAGTCCCAGAACCAGGCCTCACAAGAGGGTAATTATTAGTTAATTAATTAATTAATCATTTATTATAATAATTGGACCTTTAGATTCGTTAATTACTGGCTCAAGGGCCTCTTCCATGTGCCATCGTGTACAAAAAAAACTTAACTTTAAGAAAAGAACAGAAGTTTAGCTTCAGAAGATAAACCTGGCGTGCAGCGAACGTCCCCATCCATTTCTTTGCCATCAGTTATGAAGAATATCATGTTCCTGCAGCCCGTTCCTTTGGTTCCGTGCTGTATTCGGTGGTTTTCAAACATCGTGAAAGCCATCTGGAAGGCAATACTAACAACGCAAGAACAGCTCGGTTAAAACTACAAATAGTAGTAGCAACTCCTCTGTCATTTAATGAGGCGTGCATTAAACATTGATTACCAAACGTTTGGAGGAAGTGCTAGGTTAGCTGTCAGCCTTCAAGCCTTGGCACCCTATGTGAACCAAGCTATTGGCAGTGGCACTAACCTAACATGCCCTGACAATGACTGCACATCTAATCCATTTTCAGGTTTAAAATCAAGAAGGCTTTTTATTATATTAGCTAGTAAAAATCTTATAACAAAAGATATCTGTTGCCTGTGACTGATATATTTTGTAGATATTGATAGAAAAATCAAACAGATTTTGTAGCCTCTTTTATTATCTGTTGCCAACCATCAACAATTTCATTTGAAGGACTACGGGGGGGGGGGTAGACAGTCAGGTGGAGGGGCACTGGTCCCTATGTACAGCCGCCACTGCTTGGCACTTCACCCAAAACCTCAAGGGCAAATTCACTTCTTAAAGCTTTTGGCAAAGTGGACTTTTGGTTACATTTTAACGCCATACTGAACTTGGTTCCCTACGCAACCACCTGCGTTGAACTTTGTTCCATAGGCGACCACCTCCTTTGCTACTACTGAACATGTATGGACTGGCCACCTCAACATATATTACTGGTAACTTATAAAAATTCAGTAAAGCTAGGTACTTACAAGTTAGCCCCACATCTCTGACACCATTCATTCATTCAAGGATTTATATGGCACCCCTTCAAGGGAACTACTCAGAGCGGAGGGAATGTCGGCCTTGGGCACCTCAAACAGAGCAGCAAAGGCCTCGAAGGTAGGCAGAGGCAGGCCCCTGACAACATCGCCATACTAAGGCAGCGATCCTATATTCAATGCGTAATCGGCTAGGAAGCCAGTGAAGGACCTCCAGCATATATCTAGAGACTTGGCCATGTTTGGGAATATGCCCGATGAGACGGGCTGCAGAGCACATAACTCGCTCTAGACGCTCTATGCGAGTAGATGGAAGACCAAAATAAATCGATGAGCAGTAATCAAGGCTGGCTGTAACGAAGGAGTGAGCCAATGCAGCAGTGGAACTACGCGTTAGCGAACGAGCAACAATCCAGAGAGTAACGAGTTACTCTGGAGAACACTTACAGATGATCTGATCCACCAGAAGCTTCGATATGGTCAATGGCGTTGTGGAGCTCCTGGATATTATGCTCCGTCGCTGGGACGAGGCTGTCTTCACTGCAGCTCAGAACGCGCGTTCTGGCTTCCGGTTGCACGATCTCCCCCTTCACGTTGTACACTCGTGACGCGGACAAGATCGCGTTGACGTAATACTGATGATTTAACATGTTCAGAATGATTCGTATCACGGACTTGGCCATGTTGAGGCTGCAGAAGAGAAATAAATAGGTTATTATAATTATCATCAAAAAATTTAACTAACTATACAAAATTTGTATAGCATTTTTTTTAACCCAAGGCAAGTGTAAACCCTCAGGAGATGAAAAACTGATTGGAGACAGCTAGTGACATCTGGAAAGGATATGTCTCACCAAGTTCTGGCAAGGAGAAGGTACTTTGATATTATTATTATTTATTATTATTAGTAATTATTTTTTCCCCTCTGGGGTATATATGATCCACTGGGAGTGCAAAAATTAAGGAAGCATTGTTCTGGAATGGCTAGTCCTTGCAGATGGTTTTGTTGGTGGAAAAGGTACTACAAAAGCAACAGGATAGCTACAGATAAGCACAGAAATTAATAATATTATAATTAATTATCATTATTATTATTAAATATTTATTATTATTATTATTATCTGCTTTAGATACACATGATCACGCAGGATTAGAAAAAGTATGGACAGCATTTTCTTCTAGATATCATTCTTGGAGGAAAAATGCTTTCAAAAGCAATTGCATCAAATTACAATTGCTTTCCACATCTATTAGTATTATTATTATTATTACATGTATTATTATAATAATTATTATTAAAACCCAGAGGATTATATCTGAAAGGTGTTTTGTGTTATACAATAACTAGAATGTCCTTCTGTCCAGGGATGCTACATGCACCTTTCATCAACGTTGCGTGTAGCTATCTTGATGGGCACTAAATAATTATTAAATTTATTACATTATTATTATTATTATTATTATTATAAAAATTAATACCTAATCATTGAATAATTATTATTGTTACATTATAACTGCAACAGCCCCAAAAGGAATAAGGACTTAGTTTCAAGGGGGTGATACAAAATTATATTATGTGAGAAAAACCTAACCTCGAACTGATGCTTGGCCATTATAATTACAGTGTGAACTCACATTGTATCTGAACATTTATATAGCACCTCACACAGTGTTAACTAATCAGTGGTGTACACAAGAAGTCGCTGGGAGACATGGCTTCTGATACAGGGTGTAAACCAGAGCGCATGTGAAAGGGGTAATGTTGAAAAGAGTCACTATTTAGTGCCACACCACAATTCTTGTACGAAACGTTAACCAGTATGGCGTGTTAATTTAAATAACTTTGGGGACATAACGCCACATAAAAACGACACATAAAATGACACATAAAAACGAGTCCACATTGTACTGAATTGTTTCATGTTAATTAAGACTATGTCCGTACCTTCGACCTTGCATGGAAAGGCTGCCATCAATGATAATGACAATGTCCTTTGGACCTGTTTTCCGGCTCATGTACCATAGCTGCATGCGTGGCTCGTAATTATGAGGAAAACCAATGAAATCCCTCACCCAATCGATTCCCGGAAAGACTCGGAAAACGCCGGTCCTTGACCCAAAGTAAAGATATCTGAAGCAGAAAGCGCACACTGAATATCATTGAAAAATATGGTCATAAACATCGAAATCGCCTTTTAGCTGAGTATTTCCTATGCATTGTTATTTACTATCATTATTATTTATTTATTATTATTATTATTTGTTATTTTCATTATTATTATCATTATTATTATTTTATTTATTATTATTATTAGCGTAAATGATGCCTTTTAGCTGAGTATTTCCTATGCATTGTTATTTACTATTATTATTTTATTATTATTTATGTATTATTATTTGTTATTTTCATTATTTTCATTATTATTATCATTATTATTATTTTATTTATTATTATTATTAGCGTAAATGATGCTCAATTAGGAACATCAGAAAGCTCCCCATTCATGTCTTGAGTCAATGAGTCAACACTTAATGCATTCATCAGCCTGTGGTTAACTGATAGTCCCACTCTATTGCATGACAACTCAGTCCCACTCTACTGCATGACAACTCAGGCACACCAAGCTAGCTCTCTCGCACATTGGAACAACCTGGAAAAATTTTCCACTTAAAACTCAAAATCTATCACTTCAAAGTGCTCACGAAACTTTTGTACAGGAGCTTCTGAGGATAAACGAGATTTAGATTTTAAAACTGTATGAGACTTTACCTGACCATATCTTACCATTCCTGGTCTTACCATACCATACTTTACCTTACCTTACATTACTTTACCCTACCTTATGTTACCTTTCCTGACATTACCTTTAATACGTCATGAATGTATATAAACACAGAAATGTTAAGTGAATGGTCTTATGCTTGCTTGTGTGTATGCTTGTGTGTATGCTTGTGCTTGTGCTTGTGTGTGTGTGTGTGTGTGTGTGTGTATGTGTGTGTGTGTGTGTAGGTGTGTGTGTGTAGGTGTGTGTGTAGGTGTGTGTAGGTGTGTGTGTGTGTTTAAGTGTGGTGTGTGTGTGCTTGTGTGTATGTGTGTGCTTGTGTGTGTTTAAGTGTGTGTGTGTGTAGGTGTGTGTGTGTGTGTGTGTAGCTGTGTATGTGTGTGTGTTTAAGTGTAGTATGTGTGTGCTTGTGTGTATGTGTGTGCCTGTGTGTGCTTGTATGTGTTTAAGTGTGTGTGTGTGTGTGCGTGTGTGTGTGTGTGCCGGTGTGTGTATGTGTGTGTGTTTAAGTATGTGTGTGTGCGTGTGTAGGTGTGTGTGTGTGTGTGTTTGTGTGTGTGTGTAGGTGTGTGTGTGTGTGTGTGTGTGTGTGTGTGTGTGTGTGTGTGTGTGTGTGTGCATGTAGGTGTGTATGTGTGTGTGTTTAAGTGTAGTATGTGTGTGCTTGTGTGTATGTGTGTGCCTGTGTGTGCTTGTGTGTGTTTAAGTGTGTGAGTGTGTGTGTGTGTGTGTGTGTGTGTGTGCGTGTGTGTGTGTGTGTAGGTGTGTGTGTGCCGGTGTGTATGTGTGTGTGTTTAAGTATGTGTGTGTGTGTGTAGGTGTGTGTGTGTTTGTGTGTGTGTGTGTGTGTGTGTGTAGGTGTGTGTGTGTAGGTGTGTTTAAGTGTGTTTAAGTGTGTGTGCAAGCCTGTGCATACATGATAAGTGTGCTCATGTGTGTTTTGTAGTTACCCAATGGTTGCTAAGCAGCGGCCTATGGCACAACAGTGCCTATATGAAGGACTTTCTGTGGACAAAAGCTTCTTACTAATCAAACTGTCCATAAACCAGGTGTATTCTCCTCAGCCTTTTGGAAAGTACTTTCATTATCAACACTGATCAGTACAGCAAGGTAAGGTCAGGGCTGTAGTCGAGGGTATATGCGGTATACAGCGTATACTCACCTCTAGAGACCGTATACTCACCTCACAAAATATTTATATTTATTTATATTAAAATACTGTAGCGTATACTCACAAAATACTGTAGCGTATACTCGCCTCTAATTTGTTTCGGAAAACTAACCGGTAGCGTATACTCACCTCTAATTTTACCACTACAGCCCTGGGTAAGGTAAAGTATGAAAAGGCAACATAAGGTCCGATAAAGTCAGGTATGGTAAAATCAGGTCAAATAAAGTAAGGTAAGGAAAGACATTGCTGGGTACAGAATGGTAAGGTAAGTAACAAGAGGTATAGTAAGGTACATCCATCTTTCAACAGGACTACTCAGAAACGTCATCAGGAAGGGGCTAGGGCATTGTACCTTCTGGCAGTCTCCCATTATGTCACCCAACATAGCTTTTGGCATATTAACACTTTAACAATGAGCTGCATTGGCTTCCCAGTCAGAGAAAGTAACAATGGGTATTGTTTCTTCGTGGTATGAAAAGTGAGGGGTACGGTACCATACAGTCCAAACAGTGGGGTACAGATACCCTCGTACCCCCAAACATTGTGCCACGGCCCACCGGACACTAACCGTATATACGGATGGTCGTCCTTAGTACGATGAAAGAAACTCTCCAGATTGGAAGTCCAGTTAACTGTGTCAACCAGCAGAAAACTGTCTCGCTGAACGCTGTCCGGAATCTTGACCGTGCTCTGTGTCGACAGCAGGTGGCGTCCCACTCGACTGAGAAAACACAAGAAAGGTTGGTTTAGCTGCAGTGGCGTCACGAGGGGGTGCGGGGGGTGCGGACCGACCGGGTGACACCCTCAGCGGGGGGTGACACCCAACATGAGAAAATGATGAAATTTTTGCAAGATGAGGAATTCGTAAAAAAAGTCATCAAATTTTTTGGGAGACGAATTCCTAAAAAAAAGGTCATCACATTTTTTTAGGGTGACACCCATGACTTACCGCACCGGGTGACATCAGCCCTAGTGACGCCACTGTTTAGCTGGAAACCGAATAGGCTGTCTTGCCTCCACAGGGCGCTCTTGCTTAGTCTTAATATGCAGTAGGTCAGTATCTTATATGGGAACTTCTATAGCACCATTATCATCCAGCACAAGGCATCAATCAATGGTCACCCTTCTAAGGAAAGTGCAGACCAGATTTTCAACCCAATGGACAGACATCATTGATACAGATACAACGGCAGGTTGAACGCACTCAGGTCTAAAGTTTAACAGTTCAGAAGATCATGAAACACTGTACTACACAGCATTGATGGCGCTGAGGAAATGCGAGTGAAGGACTTGCTGAAGGGCCATAAGCAGTAAACTCCTTGGGGAGACTCGAACCCATACTCAGCATTATGAGGTGAGCTCTGTACCCAATAGGCTACCGTGTCTTTATCCTATCCTCGTCATCCTTAAACCAGCTCCCCAATCCTCATCCTCCTCATCCTTAAACCAGCTCCCCAATCCTCCATCCTTAAACCACCTCCCCAATCCTCATCCTCCTCATCCTTAAACCAGCTCCCCCAATCATCCTCCTCCTCATCCTTAAACCAGCTCCAAAATCCTCATCCTCCTCATCCTTAAACAAGCTACCCAATCCTCGTCCTTAAACCAGCTCCCCAATCCTCATCCTACTCATCCTTAAACCATCGTCCTTAAACCAGCTCCCCAATCCTCATCCTACTCATCCTTAAACCAGCTTCCCCAATCATCATCCTCCTTCACTCTTCCTTACCCTCCAGATTCTCCTTGTCATTCTCCTACGAGTCCTACCTTTCAACTTCTTTTGCTTCTTATCTTTTCACAAGGCACCATTAAACGGTCGATGCAGGGACATTTTTTCGGGGGGGGGCAGGGACGTCATTTGAGTATTTATCCGGGTGTAACTTGGCCAGCTTGTTTTGTATTTAGTCTACATGTGCAAAACTGTAAGCCAATGCTGCACGTGTGCAAATTGTCACTTGTCACTTAATATAATTTTTTACCACTTTCCTCTTCCTCCTTTTCTTGTTCCGTGCTTTTTCCTTTTTTCAAAATCAAGGGGGCAAATGCTCACTGCCTCCCAAATGACGTCCCTGGGTCAATCCATTCAAAATTTTCAAACAATTGGGTAGACAGCGCTATATCAGAATTCGTGTTAACAAGAAGCATATTATAACAAGTTAACAGTGTAGCCTACATGAAGCAAGAAAGGGCTTCTGGATCTATCTGGAATGTGCAGTGTTGTTTGGAGCTGACTATCAGACTGAGGAAAGTGACAAATTCATAAAATGCCTACTAATCGTATTTCAAGGCACCACGTGGCAGCGAGTACTTGAAGAGATTGTCTGAATCCAGGTAGATCGAGGCAGGTAAATCGTGAAGGCTCCTTGGTTTATCCGAATTGGGCAAACCAGAAGACTGGTAGCGTGCATGAAGCTCTTTCACCTCGTGAACAAAAGCACTCGTTAAATTCTGTTGTTCAGTAACATAATCATCTAAAATAAGAAGCAGAGAAGTGTTCTTAATCATCAAAACATGAACCGTCAAGAGCTGGTTACAAAAATCTGCAACCCTTTATTATTTTTAATTTGGTGTCTTTTGTAACTTAAGGTTAAGTAATAGTAACCAGGTACAAATCTCAAATCTCATACTGTGTAAAACTTATATTAAAATCGACAAGAAGCTACTTGAGCCTCATCCTCAGGAAAGTACAAGTAAGCAGAAATCGTCAGGGTCCAGAAGTAATATTACCATTACTACTGTATGCATTTTTTTATGCCCTGAGGTATACAGGATCCCTCAGGGACTTCAATATTAACTGGTGTAACACATAAACAGTCCGGAATGGCCCTGTATGTATTATTATTATTTATTTATTATTATAATTGTTGTTGTTGTTATTGTTGCTGCTGCTGTTGTTGTTGTTATTCTGGAATGACTAATCTTTGCAAATGATCTTACCAGTGGAAAAGGTGCTGCAGAAACGACTGTATTGAAGCACCGGATAGCCATAGATAAACAAACATGATGGCATTACTATCATTACTATTATTATTACTACTATTATCATTATTGCTATTATTATTACTCTATTATTAATATTATCATCATAATATTTCTTATCAGTACCATTGCCATTATTATTTTTCAATTTTTATTATGTGAACTGCAAGACATTTGGCTTGAACCATAAGGAGTTAAAACTGTTGTTGCTATAGTAAATGTTAGTAAGTTTATAAACCTAGTAAACAGTCAAACAGTAAACAACCAGTATTAAAAATAACAAATAGCTTCCAATAATAATAAGTTCTACTATGTGCAGAGGTGTTACTTTGGTCTAAAAAGTGGGGGTACCAATTTCTTCTTCACTTTCGCTTTTCGCATGGACAATTTTGGACATATTACCGTGCCAGTATTCTCATTAATTTTTGTGTCATTACAAGTACTTTGTATTTTTGTGGTACATACTCCTCACTCTACATACACGAAGCAAGGCAGAGACTGCGATCTCTGGCAAGGCACGATAATAAAATATTGATTGGAATTGTTTAAAAAGTGGGGGTACGGTACCCCTCAGTCTAAAAAGTGGGGGGTACGGGTACCCCTCGTACCCCCCACAAATTACGCCTATGATTCTATGTGGTGGTGCCAGTGTCTCATGAATAAAACATGATGGCATTTCAATACCATGTCAAAGGATAGTTCAGTTTCTAGAACCCAGTCCTAGGAAAAGCAGGTCAGTATAGAAAACATGGCAACACAATCATAACCAATCACCCGAAACAGTTAGCACACATGAACAATTTAATGAGAACATACGTACCAAAGACATCACGGATTTTTTTCAATTCTTCTGCGGGATTTATGTTCACTACATCATAGCCAACATCATCGTACAGCTTCTTGAACTGAGTGAATGCCATTCCCTTGTCTGCAAACTGCTTCAGATCGAGGGAGAGTGCATCGGCCCATGACTGGACATCCCTAGCCGTCAGGCTTTGTGCACTGGTTGAACTAGTTAAAAACGGCAACTGAACGCACACAAAAATCAGGGTGACCTTTCCAAACCACGAAAAATTACAGCGACGAGCAGTTCCTTTACAAATTCTTCCAACCAAGGCCAAGAAGGAACAAAACAATTTCAAGCAACTAAGAAATAGAAGCGGCATGCAGCCAAATTCACTGGATGGACTCGTTTGCAAGGTGTTTGTAATAAAAGTGAGAACAAACAAAGAAACAGCGATTAGCTCGCGAAATCTGGGTTTCAGACGTCCCTCTGCGGAAACATATAAGCTTGGATCAAGCAAGAAGCAGGAAGTCGACTGACGTTCGTCAACCACAAGAAATTTCCTACTTAAACACAACTGGGTGCCGTTTGTGTACAACTGCTCAACTGTACCGAAAATGTCGATGTTGGACGTTTTACACTGATCATAGAGTAAATCGCAGGAACTTCTACAAACGCTCAAACGACCCGCTCGGAAGAAAACATTCTGATTGGGCGCACAAACGTAACACATCAAATACCCGAAATGTTTAAAGCACTCAGAAGTTAACTTGGATTTGTCAAAGTCTTCGGATAAAATCTTGGCATTGCTGAGGAAGTATGATTGTCGTTCGTATTCTCGACAGCAGCTGCTATTTTTGTACCATACACATGCTGTTAACGTGTTGTCGGGCTGCGGAGACCGCCTGCCAAAAAATGAGCAAAAGTGGACAGCAGTGTCGTGTTCCAGGTGTTCCGTGAGCAATATTTGGCATCTAGTAACTGAAACTATAACGAGAGAAACTACACAAATTGAGAAAATTTTGAAGGTCCGCCACATGATCAACATGATCAAGAATGACGTTGAAGTCCCATCAACAAAGTTACGACTTTACGAATTTTATAAACAGATTCCACACTTTTATGGCGTCACGGACACTCATTTATTGTAATTGTAAATTGTAATTGTAATCGAGAATTTATATAGCGCTACTCATCATCAGAAGCGCTCCCGACCCGGGTCAGTGTCTTATTACACAGTACACTGATAATTACAACTGATCGGGGAACAAATGTTAAAACAGCAACACAATGTCTATTAAATCAATCTTTCGCGTGTTTTATTAGGCCAATCGTACTATAATTAGTAATTACTCGCTACATCATCACGGACGAATTAGTAATTTTTCATTTGCTAGATGGAGCTAAGCGACGCAATACGTCATTATGACGCTTAAAGACAGTGGCGGCGATCTTGTTTGACAGGTGAGGGGGACATTTTTTAACTGATCTGGTCAAAAAAGAGTTTTGAACTGATCTGGTCAAAAAAGAGGTAAAAAATTTATCGCCGTGAACTGATCTGGTCCAAAAATTTGATGACCTTTTGGTGTTTCTTCAAAATGTGGGTGGTCCGTTGCATAACGTGTCCCCCCACTGCTGAAGGTAGGGGTCTTGTCCCCTCGTAATCGTAATCTCCAAACTTCTAAAGCGCCACTCGAAGGCCACGCGCAGGGCACCAGCCTATTCACGACTCCCCCCCCCATGATCGCCGCTCATGGTTAAACTCTGCATCCATCCATCTTCGACTCACGCGATCTGCATAATGGTCTTTGTTTTTGAGTCACCCGGGCTTAATTAATAGACTTATTAGGCCTACTTATAGAATTATTACTCTTCATCGCCTGAAAAGCTAATTAACCTATCGCTAGGAACGCTCAATCGTTGTCAGGCGCCGAGTAAGGAAACCTTCTGTAAGCAAATATTCAGCTGAGCTCTGCAAATTCCTAATCAAAAGGTTATTGTTTTTTTAAGTTAAACAGGTAGGTCTGTAGACCGTTGGGAAAACCGATGACACAAGCGCGCCATGTAGATAATCTACAATTTAATTCGCAATCGTAATCTTGTAATTAAAAGAGTGTTTTTAGTTTTAAACTAGATGATATATGGCTTATAGCTTTCAAGCCTAAAATTTCGCCTTCAGATTTTGTTGTTGAGGATGACTATGTGAGCTGTTGCACAGTTGTTGTCTGGTGGAAGTTTGTGAATTCCGTGTGCAAAACTGAAAATGAAACCAGTATGCAGGCGGAGTTCAAGTGGAAACTATAAAGCTATTCTGGCCAACTATCTCCGTTGCTACCCGATTTGGCATTCAACTGTGGCAATTTGATGGATCGATTTGGTTAAGCTGCGATCATGAGAGCTTTTACAGGTCATAAATTTACACTTCGGACAAGAGCATTTTCCAAAATTGAAACGAGGAATTTCCTCAGCGCTATAAATAGACGAAGGCCCCTAGGAGCAGCTGCGATGACGTAATGCATTGGCTATTGGATAGAATCACAGGACTAGTGCATATTATGAGCCTTTTCTGATGCCGAAATTTCCTTATTTTTCGTTGCCTGTTCAACGTTTTTAGTTTCCTGGAACACGATAATGTAATTTGTGCGTTGCTATTTAATAGGGAATATGAAGTCCGTTTTGCGAATAGTCTAGGAGCGGTGTTAGTAAGGTAACAGCTGAATATGAACATTGTGTGAGCGGGGTAGTTGACATTTTGGTTGAGTGAGTTTGAATGTGCACTGCTCTTGTTGCTGATATAGCACATTAGAATTGACACGGATACTGGTTTATTTCAAGCGAGGTATATGATTGTTTATATGCTCGAAAACATAGGTATGTAATAACGTGCTACTTACTACTATTGTTTAACCGACCGAGCCGTGAATTATTAGATGTGGTTCACTTGGTTTTTGTGAATAAGGGTATCCGCAAAATTAAGCAGTCTATAAAATGCCACTAGTAGAGAGATTATTATTTTGAGGCATTGTTATCCACCAGATATTTGAGATATTTGACTATAGATGTGGTGTATTTGTTAACACTGTTTTAGCAATTAATTACTATATCGGAAGCAGTGCTCGAAATGGACCGGAACGCACCGGAACGCCGTTCCGGTTCGTCAAATGAATTAGCGTTTCCGTTCCGGTTCGTCAAATGAATTATTGTGGAAAATACTATGAAATTAACGTGAATATCTTTGACTAGCGTTCCGTTTCGTAAAATTTTCCATTTCGAGCACTGATCGGAAGATATACAACTTATGTAAGATAAGCTACAGTGAAAATTCTTATCTTGTTTCTGATTTTCTTGTAGACTAGGTTTCAAACTCTTCTTGTTTTTAGAATTATGAATAATTGGATCAGACTGTTACTAAAACATTGCAGTTTTCAACAGAAATGCAAAATTTTTTGTTATTCATGTTTTTTTAATGAGTTGGTCAAGATAGCAGAGTGTTGGCACAGTGTTTAGATATGGGCAATGGGCAGGGGGTGGCATATGCAGAAAGCAGTGCTTTTTTTCTAGAAAAAAAGGTTCCGGAACGGAACAATAGGTTCCGGAACGCAACAATTATGGGCGGACTAAAATCACGAGAAAAACGGGGTTGGGGGTTTGGAGGGGTCTCAATAAACACTGAAAACAGTTCAAAAACACTTAAATTAAATTAAAATAACTACATTATTGTTTTTATTATCAAAATAAATAAATTATTTTTTAGTAGCTGAAAAAGGTGCCGGAACGCCGTTCCGGCTCGTTCCGGCTGAAAAAAAGCCCTGGCAGAAAGTACCAACTAAGCAAGGCTGGACATAATGCCATCACAAATTTTAAGAACCTGTTTAGTTGTCTCATACATTTGAATGACCATTTTTAATGTTGACACCCAAATTTTCATGACCTCTTAGCTGGTTGGTCATGTGGTGATATTAAGCACATCAAAATATATACCTCTAGGTTTAAGTGTTATTACCAAAATCACAACTAACCCAAGATTTGTAAATGGAGGGGGAGGGAATTGCCTCCTGTGCTAACTGCCTCTCTCTATAGATGGCCTTGCCAAGGTGCTTCAGTGAAAAATTCTAAACACTTGTAGTTGTTTGTGTTACAGAAAATGGGTGCTTTTGAGTCATTCATGAATTCTGAGGGGACAAGTCCAGCGATTGGTTTTCACACAGATGAAGCCACTGATGAACAGGTAATTAATCAGAATACAGGTGCAATATAGACAATATTTAACAACTTGCTAATAATAGCTTTGTGCAGGTGGAAGTTTCAGAGGCAGATATATTTTATGTGTTAAGTTTTTTCTTGCCAGGGTCATTATATTTTTATTGTCAGGGATTAAGGTAGTTTTTTGCAGTGGTCAAATTATGTTGTTCTCAAATCAAGCCATTTAAGTGCCACAATAGGGCCTACAGATATTTTATTACAAATAACCCACTGTAAAAAACAATTTAATATATCAGGCATGAATTGTATATCTAAAAAACGGTTCAAACTGACAGTCAACATTTAAATGTGTCTTTTACTTAGGACATGCTTAGTTTTATGTACCTATCAGAAGTGTTTAATCAAGGCGAAAAATTGTTGGGTGTAACACTTCCTGATGTCGGCTGTATGCACCTGCAGGTCCAAGTCTAGGCCTAAATGTAGGCCTAAGCTAAGGCTGATATTCTAACCAGTCATTGGCCTGTAAACAGACTGTGGCCAAGCCATTCTGGCAGAACAGGTTCTTATCTTTGTTTGGTTCTTATCTTTGTTGTGGTATTTCTGTAAGGAGGGCATAAATGTATAGCAAGGTATTTCAGTGACCTGTAGAAGAGCTGTCCTAATTGAAAGTGCTCCAGAAAACCACCACCCCCACCACCACCACCACCACCACCACCATGTTATTTTCACTTTTGTGATAATCATTAGGTATTCTATTATGAAAATGGTCAAACCTAGAACAAGTGCATTGGTTTAAAAGCATTTTAGTTTCGGTTTCGGTTTCTTGCTGCCTGGACATTTGTTCCTAATATTTTAGTTTTGGTTTCGTTTCTGTTTGCAAGGAGACATGTTCTTACATGTTCTTACACTAGATCAAGGTGGTTCTGCTGTCTGAACAAGCTTTCTTTTGTCCAATGCCTCTGCTTGACTGTTTAAAATGCTGACCCAGTTTTTCAGGCATATCAGTCTCTTCTCTTGTCTTCTCTCACATACCGTGTGAAAGGACAAGTTTGTCACGATAATTTCACTCACTACTTAACCCTTTAGCGACGAGAGGGAGTAGTTTTCCATATATTTTAGTACACGCTCGTCGGTAAAGTGTTAACCCTGTGCAATGTGTCTCTTTTGTAATATTAGTGTCGTGTCTTTCTTACTAGTGACTGCATTGTGTGAAACTACCACTGTCTTGCAGTTGTATTTTCTGTTTTTTATCATTATCGTCACGGTCATTGTTCTGCAATCTTCATCGTCATCATCATCTGCATATAATCATCGTCATCATGTTATTATCAGTTTCAGTTTTGTGATACTCATCAGTTCCTTTCAAGCATTTCAAGTGGATTCTTTGTTTAATTTATTAAGACAATAAAACAATGTTTTGTTTAGCTTAGAGATCGAGGTTTGACTACTTTTCTCATAATGTCTTAGTAAGTAAGCAAAAGTAGACAAGGAAGTGGATAGATGACAGAATTTCTTTAGTGGTTCTTAAAGCCAACCAGGAGGTTTACTCTTCCGGCTCAAGTCTAGATGAAATCCAAGGAGAAGTCTAGTGAGGCAGAGATAAAGGCATTGAGGTTTCAACACCTGTGGACCACAGTCAGGCACTCGTTGCGTGGCCCGTTGTTGAAGTCATTCTGGTGGCTGAAAGTCACAACTTTGCTTCTGTAAAATGTAAGGCAATGGTCAACCCTGATTAAGTTCGTGGAAGGGGGGCCAGTGCGTCACAGGACTTGCCGTTTTGTTTCATTACCAGTTGATGTCTTTCTTCTTGTGAACCTACTGTTTACGTAAATAATTATAATTAGTAACTTCTATGGCGCTGGTGACTGATGTACAAGGCATCAACCAATAGTGCAAGTTTCTTTAGCGTAGCAGGATATTTGTGTCCATTTACATTAGTTTACATTATATTACGGTCGTAATTGAGTAATGTATTGCTACTCAACCACTTCTTAGTCTTGGATATGTTCGAGTAGTAATGAAACGTGTGTTTGACCATAGTTCAAAACTAAGTCTAAGATTTTTGTATGATTGTTTACTTAATAATTAATTTTGATGCTTGCTTACTAACAGGAAGTAACAGATAAAATGAAGGAAGTTGAAGAGAGTCTAAAGAAATGTACCGAAGCTGTTCAGACGAAGATTCCTCAGGGCAATGCGCCTGAGATTATGGCCCTCATCGACCACGGAATACAGTTCGCTAAAGAAAACGAGCAACATCTGACTTCTGTGGCTCGAGTCAACTATTCTGGTCTCTACGTTTTCAAGTCCAGTCTCCTACTGAATCCAGTAAGAAATAGTTTTTGCAAATATCTTAGAGACATGGTCGTGTTTCATTCTTGTCCATCTGACAAATGGGTGGTGTTTGGAACTGGTGCTGATGGTAGTGGTAGTGTCTGTCATGGCTAATACCCGCTGTGCCTGTATCTGGATGTATGTATCGGAGTTTTTGAGTATATATCGCTCTATAAGGATCTGTTAAAAGTGCAAAGCGCTGTGCATATGACTGCCTTTGAGGTCTGAATAGATGTGCATTAAGAGTTCATATGAAAGTGATTGAATTTAGGTTTGTCAATGACATTTGAAATTTAATTTGATTAGAATTACTTCGGTTTTGTGTTATATATAATAATAATAATGGTAATTTAGAGAAATATATGGATATAAATTATTATTGTGCTTGCTGACATATGTAGCTTCTGTTCTTAGTGACATTTAACATCATTTAGGCTGGTCTAGGCAGCATTCATGCGATTGGGACTTCAAAGGTGGGGCGCTATTAAGTGCCTAGACAATTAGCTGACTAACATGTGTGTTAGTCAGTGCACTGCTGATTGTGTGTGTGTGTGGGTGGGTGCGTGCGTTTGTGAATCATAAATAACTAGAATCCATGTGTTTTTTTGTTTTTTTATGTCAATTTTAGTTTAACCCATTTGACAGCATGGATCAACTGGACTTTGGTTAGTCGCTTTTTCTTTCTTTTTGGTGGAGCAGTTGCTATTTAAGTTTAATGACGCTGGTTCATTACTGTAACTGTAAACATGTATTGTATTGTATCTGAACATTTATAGAGCGCCTTTCACAGTATTTGCTAATCAGCAAATACTGTGAAAGGTGCTCCCAGTGTGAAAGACCCAGCGAATAGCAGAGGTCTGAGCGCACTAGTGCTTGTGTACACGACGAGCGCACCACACATGTGGGGCGCGATGGCTCAGTGGTAAGTTCGGCGCCTTGTGACCGGAGGGTTGCAGGTTCGAATCCCACTAGCCGCTGCGTACGGACCTTGGGCAAGTCCTTCACTCGCAATTGCTCGTGGCGCTTCGGCGTGAAAATTCCGGCACAGTATCAAATGCTGTAGTCGGGAGCGCCTCTGAGTAGTAGTTGACTTCGAGGAGCGCTATATTGAAATATCCGGAATAAATAAATAAATGTAATTTTTGGCATAGGTAACTCTTGTTTATCAGTTGTAGGGGTCAGACTGGTGGCTAAAAGTCGCAGCTGTGCTTTTAAAACAAAGTAGGGCAATGGTGAATACCGATTACGGTCCTGGACAGAGGGCATAGTTCTAAGCATGGACCTGAGTTCATGAAGGATCTTGTGACTGAAGCACAGATATGATGGCAGTCATCCAACATCAATACACCTTTCTAATGTAATGTAGTGTGTAATAATGTAGTAATGTTATGCGTAATTAATACAGTACTAGTTTAAAATATCTAAGCCCAAACCCAGTGAGACTTATGCACACAAATGCACACTGACATAGGATCATACATACAGTGATAAACACACATACACACGCACTGCGTGCTATGCAAGCAATGCAATACATCCATGTATTGCATATATACACATTCATACATGTGCACATGTCCAAGTATTCATGCATACATGCATACATTCATGTGCGTACATGCATTCATGCGTAGATCATATGGGCACATCTATTTGTACACCAGACTCTCCTTCTACCACGCTTGATTAAAACATAATTTCTGATACAGCACAGTGAGGAATGTGGATCCAAAATGATCTCGTACCACAGTCTCATTAAAAGCTGGTTCTTGATGTTAGAAGCTTCAGGATTGTAAATATATTTGTTCAAGTACATATGCATACATTCATAGAGACATGTATTGACGCATGCATGCATACATGCCAGTTACATAAGATGCTAGTTTATTGTTGACTTACATGTATTGATAAATCAGAGGAATATGACTGATTGTTTCAGCCATTTGGGTTTCCAAATCACCACATCAAAATCTCGTTCGGTATTCTTTGGATTGGTACAGAAGTTTCTTTGACTGGTGCAATGATCATTTTTCAGAGAGTTCAAAGGTAAATATGTTTTATATTACTTATTTGTTAAGATGACTGCTGTGAATTCCAGATTTATGGTAGAGTAATTACGACGGAGAATTACATTGGGGAAGACGGCAACGCAGGGACTGGAAAAAATATGGAAGGACAAATCAGTGAGTTTGGGAACGAAGACAAGAATTGTTAAAGCAATGATCTTACCAGTGGTGCTTTACGGATGCGAAACATGGACAAAAACCAAGGCATTGGAGAAGAAAATTGAGGCATGTGAAATGTGGATCTGGAGGAAAATGTTGAGGGTTTCTTGGACTGAGAAGAGAACTAACGAGGATATCCTGGAAGAAATAGGACACTGGAGAGGGAGTTTGACGTTGGGGCAGAGAGCGTCCAGGCAGAAGATGTCATACTTTGGACACGTGATGCGTGCAGATGGGCTGGAAAAGGAGATGATGTTGGCGTGTGGGGAGGGCAGAAGGAGGAGAGGACGACCAAGGAGGAGATGGATGGACGAGATACAGGAGGCATTGAAGATGAACATCTCGGAGCTGAGAGAGGCAACGAGAAATCGGAGCACATGGAGAAGGTTGACCATGACAGTCGCTAGGATTCAACGAATCGACAGCACAAGGTGACAAGGTGAATTAAGTAACTAGCGAGTTTTATTATTATTGCACATTTATCAAGGGGCGCTGGGTTATTGTAAGTGAGGGACTTGCTCAAGGTCCCTACATGGTAACAGTCTCAGCAGATGCTCAAACCTGCTCTAACTAATCGGCTACCATGTTTAACACTTTAACGACAAACTGCATTGGTTTCCCAGTAGCTTTTTATACACTCTTGTCATTAAAGTGTTAAGTGAAAAAAATAGAACGTTTTGAATGTCCGTATTATGCCAGGGAGGCAAAAACCATAAACACACAGTTAATTCAACCAAAAGCAAAGTAAAACTGCACACGCCACTATTTAGCAGTCGTTAGTTGTGCTGAACAAACACCCACACATATATAAACATTTATTTAGGTTGTGGCAAACATTACTTATACGAAACTTTTACTGAAGAAAAACACTTCAGTTTCCTGTTGTAAATATCGATGTTTACAGTCCATGAGTTGTGTTATTCTATACCATGGTTCTGTGTTTGATAGGCAATCATGGATTTCTATGAAAAGAAAGTGAGACGGCTGAACCGGCTGATCGAAATCGATCCAGTGCGATCAGCTTCAGCTATTTTGATGTTCTCAACTCAGTGCTGTGAGCTGGCTTCTCTCGTTTTGCGGAATGATCGCAGGCTGATCAAGAAAACGACTGTCGTGAGTGTTATGGTGCAACATGGAGTTTTGTCCTTGAAGCAGGTTCGTTAAATTTGCATTCAAGCTTTGCTTTTATTAAATTTCTAGTTGTTGAATGTTTGTATACTGCATAAGTATCATTTATATGAATTTATCAATCAATCAGTCAATCAATCAGTATCTTTATTGCAACCAATAACAATAATAACAAACTAACATTCACTTCAATTTATTATAGATATATATTAACTTTAGAAGGTTTAATATGTTAGAAATGTGATTTTTCCATACATGTATGAGGTTTCACTTCATGATTACATGCATCTTAGCAATAGACCAGTATTTCTCTGTGGATGCTTCCAAATATATCCTCTATGCACTTATGGGTGACAAGGCTTCATAATCAGTTGTCAATTTCACAGCCCTTACATAAATTTGAACCTTGATTGCAAAAGTGAAAACTAACAATCCATCGATTAGATTAGATTTTAGACAAAGTTGCCTTATCTGTAGTAAATGGCAGAAGTGGGTAAATGGAGGTATCCTGATTTGCTTTGAATGTCATTCACTTTGGTTTTAGAATAAAGTTGAGGCTGCAAAAAGAGACGTGGAACGTGGTAAGTGATTTCTCATCAGATCTTCATAGTTACTATGAAATATTTCTTGCTGTGCCATATAGATATGGCCTTATAACTTGTACATATGTATGTGTGTGTATGTAAGCATGCATCTGGTCATTTAAGTAGCACCTGTTTAAAAACCTCATAACAACGGTGCTAAACAGCGATCTAGCAGCGGCTCTAACAGGTGTGACTAAGAAATTTGTATGAGTGGCCAGTAGATTGTCTTGTGTCCAGTCATTTTTCATTGTAATTACAAGTTGCAAAGTTCTGATTACCTGTAAGTGTATATTTTTCTGTTAATTCAAATTATTGTTTGCTAATGTCTCTTCTTGAGCATCATCTTTATTCTGAGCAGCAGCTGCATGTTGTCATCAATGAAATATAATAATATAATTATTGTAACTTAATATAATTTAATAGTATATAATATTAATATGGTAATATATTTTAAATTAATTTAGGAATATAATATAATATAGATATAATAATATAATATATATAATTGAAACATGTTTCACGATAATTTTAATGATAATATTCTAAAATCTAAATAAATATCCTGCAATCTTTTGCATATTTGCGTTAGATTCATTTTCGCAGATTCTGAAAGTTTTTTTTTCTTTTCTGTAGCTCTTGCACTTGATGGAAACTCTGTCGAACTTTACATGCTGGCTTCGTGCGTCGGCTTGCATGTGTTGAAGTCCATGTCGACTTCTTCATACCGTTTTGTAAAACAATGTGAAGAGGTCTTGAAACAAGTTTCAAAAGGATTGACAATGATACGTGAAGATGAAACCGAAGTATGTTTCCAAAACATTTGGGTTAAACTGCTATAAGCCAATCTTTGATCTGTTAAATCTTGGCTTAAATTGTGTAGTGCACTGCTGTTTGAGGTGTTGCACATTTAATAATATGTAGTGTTTTCAAAGTCTACCTACTTTGATGAATGCAGTTAGATGGGAAACTTAAGAGAAAACGAAGCAGGGAAAAATGAAGCAGGAAAAAATAAAAGACAAATCACTTTATCCATATTATTATTATCCAATTGTAATTTGTAATTGTGATTATAATCTGACATTTATAAAGTGCCACTTCAAGAAAATCTCATCAGTGGCGCTCCCAATCCGAACCAGTGAAATTACTGTCAAATAATACAGACTCCAGGTGCTTGCGGAACTGGAAGGGACAAACTGAAGAGCTCGAGCTGCAGCTTTTGAGATAGGCGATTCCATCTGGTGGGCCCAACATAGTAGGCAATGCTTCTGGACTTAGCTGTAGCAGCATGCATACGAGGAACAGTCAGGAGTCAATGGGCAGCCAGCAGTCGTGTCTTTCATTAAATAGTTGGATTTGTGTTGAATTTATTCAGTTTCAGCAAAAGGAGTTGCAGGCAAAGAAATGAGAAGCCTTTATTTTTGCTTTCTCTTTTGTATTTTATTACGGTGTTATGCATTTTCATTAATTCTTATGCTTATGACATTTGTTGAACTTTGCTTCATGTTTGTAAGTTTAATTATTTCTAGATGAAGACACAATTTCTGGCCTTGAAAGCAGAAACGGAAGAGATTATCCGTCGATCGGGGAATACATCGATAAAAATCGAATCCCCAAAAAGCAAAAGTGCTGAAGATGATGGTGATGAAGAGTTTCCTGAAATTGCAAGAGGGTTACAACGTGTAAGTTTATCACTTGATGCTGCCACTTTATTGGTTACATTCTAATATGCTTGTAATCTTGGATGTAATGTATGTGTGCATTGGTGTGTATGTATTTGAGTCAAGATCTTTAACATAGTGCCTGTTAGAAGCACTGCATACATGGCTGTCAAACTATTCTAAACACATGAGTTTTAAGGCAGTTTGAAAAGGCATGCTGATTGTCTAAGTGGTATAAACACATGAAGTTTAACTTAAGGTAGTTTGAAACACTGGACAAGGTCAAATGCAACAGGGTATGCAATGGAATGCAACTATTCCAAGAGGAAGGTCCAACCCAGGAGAGGCACAGTGGACTCTAGTCGATTGCAGAAACATGCAAAATACTGTAGATTTGAGAGGCATGAAAGAAAATTAACTTTATCCAGTCAGATCACTTCATTTCTTCATTGAATATTGATCTATACTTGGATTGTTGGATTTGTGTTGAATTTTTCATTTTAGCAAAAGGAGTTGCAGGCAAAGAAACGAGAAGCCTATCTTGAGAGAAAAGGTAATTGCAAAATACTAGTAAACTGATTTTAAAATTTTGTTTTATGATAGACCTGGTCATAATTGAAATTTGTTGTTAAAGTTGCCTAATAGTACCCACAATGACTTGTTAGAACAGCCATTGTTGATGTGATAGTATGAAAATTTCTCCTGTTAATTGGCTATCGATATGCAAATGAGTTTAAAAATAGTTTATCCTATGGATTGTAGCCAAAGAGAAAACCAAACACAAAATGGTTTCAAGAAGAAGAGACACATCTGAACCAAGGCCAGACAGAACAACAAAGGAAAGGGAGAAGGAAGAAGAAGAGGAGAAGAATGAACAGAAGAAAAGTAAGGGCAAGAAACAGTCGGCCGCAAAAGAGGAAACTGATCAACACTACCTAACGAACACTGAAGATGGCGTCTACAAAGTTGACTCCAAAGGTTTCATCAAAGGTATTTTATATCGATATATAAACTAAATTTAGTTTCGTTTAGATTTTTAACTTTGTTTTGACTGTGCTTATCGGTGCAATTTGCAGTTGATATATATGGATGATTTTTAAATCCTAAAACCTCTACTTGTATATCCGTAAGAGTTGGAGAATATGTAGAATGTGCATGTTTGCTTATTTAAAACAGAAATCCAAGAGATGCTAATTTATTTCTACAAGAACAGACAAATTGCTTAACAGAAAATGTGTAAATCTTTTCTAGGAACTAATGTGAAACCAAAGCAGAAACAAAAGCTGAAGCTAAAGCAAGAGAATCACGTTTCGAGAGAAATCTATTCATTTCTGATTCAGAAGTACACAATCCACTTGGGCTGCGATTTGTGTATCAGCGTGCCAAAAAGCAACGAGAATGACACATATAAAGTCTCTCTTAAATCTGGAAACCACAGATGTCTGGAGAATCAGCTATTGCTGCGCAAAATAACTGAGCAAAACAGTACTGCTTGGGTAATTATCCGCCCCTGTCCGAGGCGCTTCAAATTTGGACCAAATCCTGCTCTCTGTGACAGCTTCATTCTAGGCGAAGAGTGCATGGAGAAAAGTCAGTGCCCAAATCCGCACAATAACGAAGAATTGGAGCTGTGGACAAAATATTTCAAAGCGAAGATCAGCCTGCAGAAATTTATTGATGACTTGCGAGAATCTCCCCTGAGGGCAAAGTTTGATACAGAACGACTTTGCGAAGTCTATGACGGTGCCTTCAGATTTATCTGCAAGAGTTGCTTCTTGGAGAGCAGTCGAAGGACCGCAAATGGCAAGAAACATCACCAACCGCTTTGTGAAAATGAGGAGAAACCTCATGCTTGGAATGATGACAACCAAATCCTCGTGTTTGAGAGAAATGGCACAGAACATGGTGTATCCAAGATTATACCTTTGGACGATAGTAATCACGATGGCTGTGAGTCGGAAGACCAGACTGGAGTGGAAGTTCGTCTTGCTGTTGCAAACTTGCGAAACATTGGCATTGAGAAAGTAGAGATTGTGGAGGAATCCAAAAGGTACTGGCAGAAACGAGAAAACGGTTCTTACAAAAGCACTTACGAAAGACTCTACGAACGTGTAAGAGAAGACAGCATTTCTTCTGGCAATGGTTCGTCGGCTGACATGCTGCAAAACAACCCGGACAGCGACGTCGAGGAAGACCCAAGTAGAGTTTATGATTCAGATCTCGATGATGTTATGACTGTTTGTGATTCGGACGAAGAAGATGTGAACTCCTGCGATGAGAATGACGATGGCTATGACGATTATACAAACTACTATGAGCTGAAGACAGAGGATGAGCTCCAAAGGCTGCTGAGAGAGGAACCAGGAAGGTACAAACGTTGCATCATTCATCTCGATGGTCCTTACACTGCCAAGTGTAAGGTACTCGATTCACAAAAGGATGATGATGTTGATGACAGCAGACAAAGTGCAGCTTCACAAGTACCTAAAAGCAATGGATTTCCAGAAGTTCCAGATGCCGAAATCATCTACAACAGATGCTTTGAAATGGGAAAGGATGAAAATGAAGATATCACTGGTGAAGTGGAAGCAGTTTCAGATGAAAACAGAGTCTTCCGAGAAATCGAAATACGCGGCCGAGCCAACTGTGGACCAAGCTTCAGCGGGGATGAAGTTGTGGTGGAATTAAAGAAGACAAAGGAATTGGGAGATGATGCAGCCGAAGTCTACCGCGGAACAGTCGTTGGAATACTGAAACGTCATACTGATCGTAGAGCATACACTTTCGTGTGCCGTGTGGATTCGTTTGTTGCACATCTAATGAGACCAATCAATGGAGTCGCTCCAAAACTTCATGTTGTGCACTCAATAGTCAAACACAAATATCCAGAGAAGAAGAATGAACTGGTTGCAAAGTACCACATGGAAGACGGAGAACTAAAGCTTGATAAAATTGTGAAACTGGATCCTGAAAGGCGTAGAGACATGTTGTTCGTAGTGAAGTATCTTCTCTGGCAGCCAAGGTGCATGTATCCTCTTGGATATGTGACTAAAATTATTCCGTCTGGAGAAAAACTTGAGGACAGTCAGAAAGTGTTAAACCTTCTTTATCAGGTACCGACAAAACCAAATCAGAAGTGCAGTGAAGCTGCAAAAGAGTTGGTAGAAAGTGGTGTTGGCAGTGGAAACAGTAAACTCATGGATATGAGAAATTGGTTCACTCTTTCCATTGATCCGTCTGACTGCAAAGATGTTGATGATGCCTTGACACTAAGGAAAACTGAAATGGGTTTTGAAGTTGGTGTACATATAGCTGATGTCTCAGAGTTTGTGGAGAGAGATGGAGAAATAGATCGAAATGCACGAAAACGTGTGACATCTTATTATCCTGCAACCAAAACAGTCTATCACATGTTGCCAGCCGAATTGAGCGAAAATCTATGCAGCCTCAGAGAAGGAAAAGAACGTCTGGCTTTGTCTGTGTTTATGATTTTCTCTTCTGAAGGTCATATGGTCAGCCAATCTCCAACTATTAAGCGAACAGTGATCAAGAACAATAAAACAATGACGTACGAAGAAGCACAAGCTTTCATTGACACCATGCCTTCATCAAAGCCGACATTTCTTGATGAACGAAATGAAAAGAGTGTTGTGCTTCATCTAAACTATCTGGCAAAGAAATTGCGAGCGAAACGAATAAAGCGTGGCCAGTACTATTACCAAGAGGACAATCCATTTGCTGTTGACAAATGTCATGATGCTCATCGACTTGTTGAAGAATTTATGATTCTTGCCAACATTCAGGTTGCGAAATTTCTTGTTTATACGTTTCCGGAGTGTACCCCAATAAGACGCCAACTTGCTCCAAATCCTGATGATTTGGAACGTTGGTTTAAGAAGAACAGTGAACTGATAGATTGTTCCTTCTATTTTAATCAGTTTGGTTGCCTATCAAAAGAAGATTGCGAAGATGTCATGGAAAATACTTCAGAGAATCTATCTATTCTGATGTCAACTCTGAAACGTTTGAAAATGGCCACCGAAAAGGGCGACCTAGAAACTGTGAAGACAATTGTTGGAAGTGAATGGCTTCACCCTGATCATTCTCTGGCCATGATCGAGTGGTGGGGATTACAGGAAACAGCAGAGTTTGTTCCAACTGGTGACCTGGATGACAAGGACCCAGATCATTTCAGTCTCCAGGTACCATTTTATGTCCAGTTTACTTCACCAATTCGCAGATACATGGACATTGTTATCCATCGACTTGTGAAATGTGCTCTGGAGCACGAGCCTTCATCATACAGCTTGGCGGACATGAGAAGACTATGTGATAAGGTGAACGATGTCGGTCGAATAGCAAAGAAGTATCACAAAGCCAGCAAATTACTCGAGTTGACGGATCTACTGACGACACCATTCTATCTGCCATGCTTTGTGGAAGACTTTGATGATGACAGTCTGACCCTAACTATTCCTCACCTTGGCAAAGTTACAAAGAGTCAGAGGGTCCTGAAATACAGCGCCCTATCTGTCAGTGACAAACCTGACGTCAGTGATAAGGTAATTTGCTACTAAATGAAAACATAGTATAAACTTAGTGTCAAATTGTCTAATCTTAATGAACAGATTTTAAGTTAACATATTTTAAATGAATTCTGTCGGCAATTTAAAAAAAATTGAGAAATCTGAAAATCAGTGTATGAAATATGAGCTATATGTTTTTTGTTTAATATGTTTTTTTGGCGAATGCTTGGTAGTGTCAGTGCATGGTTATTACATAGGATCATGTTAGATGTTAGATATAAACTGTGAATATGAACGCTTGTAACTGTAGGTGGAATTGTTGTGGGAAAAACGTCTCTATGATGCGGATTCTCGTTCCAGTTTGAAGCCTTATGCGCGAAAACGCCACAATGCTCGAAGATTAATACGGATTGAATCTAACAGACATATGGCGCATGTGTTACCGTCCCAGTGGCGCCAGCTAATGGACGCCATTTCCAATGAAGACGTTATTACTGCCAGGAAGCTGTTGGTGGAAATCATGGATGGTGTATCACAAGAGAAGCAGTGCAGGACTGAACTACCTGAGGTGACATCAGAGATGTACAACGATGCTGTGATGGTTAAGCACCATGTTCGTTTCAGTCAGAAACTTACTCGTGGCAGCGTCATAGCAGTGCAGTTTGGTGCCGCGTGTACTAATGGGTTCCTGCAACCTACCATTCGCATGGTCAACTTAACACCCGAGAAAGATGTCTGTGTGGAGCACAGAATTGACCCAGTAAGTTGCGAAACCATTGTAAAGTTACACTGAATGTATTCATTAGAAACAGGTACTTAAGGTGGATTTTCAAGAAATTTAGACAGAATTGTGTTTGACACTACAGCCGCTAATGAGCAGTATAAGTAATATCATAATATATCTACACTTGCACACTTCTCTTTTTCCTGGACCTGGCTTAGAGCGCCATGATGAGCTGTATCCTCAGGAGCATTTTGTGTTTTAACAAAAACTATGAAGCCATGTGTCAATAATTTGTAATTAGGATCAAGAAGGTCAGTGATCACAATGTGTTGAGCCAAGTGCTAGATGTGTTAGGCAGACTTTAAGAAGGACTTTTATGCAATTACGTTTTAGCATTTATAATGAGGGAGGAATTATTGTTGCATTGTGAGTTAGTGAACAATGTTACAGAAATTTGATTCGTTTATCCTGATGGGGCTGAAGAAATTGCCAGTTTTAGGTGGAGCAGATAGCCTAATTGGATGAATTATTGCTGCAGAGCATATTGTATAAGTTGTTCATTCTCCAGTGAAAATGCTTGTCAATATTCAATCATTTTTATCGATTTACACATTTTCATTATGATTAATTTTTGCAGGTCAAATGCTTTGCTGAACTGGCAACCGAGAAAGTATTACCGAGCTATAATTCTGTTGACCAGTACAAAAACATCTGGCTACCAATTTTAGCGATGGAAGCAGCCTCAAAGACTGTTGCAGCGGGTGATACAATCCTCTGTAACAATGTGCGCGTCTCTTTGTGTAAGAGGAATGACCAATACTATGGCAAACTTAGGCTTCCTCTCGATTTCTGCAAGAAACGCAAGATCCATATATTCAACAATTCAAAAGATGGAGAAGAAGATTCTAACGATTTCATGTGCATCCGTTACCACAGTAAGCAGGACAAAGTGCACGATACGAGTAAAACAGTCTGCACAAGTTTTGTACGCAACGTTTGGGTTGGTCACGCAGTTGCAATGTATGTCCATGTTACTGAAAGCCAGGATGTCGTGGTGAAGTTTCGCCTGCAGTTGCCAAAGGACTCTGTGGATCGAGTTAAAGCTGGAGAGAAGAAGTCTGCACCACCAAAAGACTTTCTGGATGCAGGAAAAGCTGGAGAAAAATGCACAGTTGAATTCCTAACAAAATTGCTTCCAGACAGGTGAGTTTTTTATATCAGCCTAAGTTCCTAACAAAAACATGCTTCACTTTGTCTTCAAACCAGTTAATACAATTAAAAGCACTTTTGATGCAATTCAGTGTGAGCATTATTAAACGTGTGAATGTCCAGCTGCTGTAAAAATACTAAGGCACACCTCGTAATGGGGAGTGAACATGTTGAAGCTCACCTAAGCAATCACCATAAGGAAATCCATAAGACATAGTTGTTTGATATGTACAATGTGATAGTACAGTATATCGATAGTGATGTTATGTAAATATGGGAAAGTCTTGCATTTTAGACGAATGGAAGATGCTGTTAACTCTTCTAATGAATCATCCGATCTCTGTAAGAAGATAATTCTTGGACAACGCGTTGATGATCTGCCGGGTAAGTCGGCACTAGACCGCAAGTGACAGGCATAAGAAAATTGTATAACGGTGTTATATTTATTCAGCAGCCAGCGTACATATGCAACGCCAATACTGGATATTGTAAAGTTGGTGTAAATGGTGTGTAACAAAGGTGGTGTTGTGGGTTTTTACAATAGAAATACTTGATGAAATGTTCCAAGAACATTATTTTCATAGCTAACCAGCATAGTAACATGCTATCGTGTATCGAAGTTGTAGGTAAATCACATTTTGGCAGTGGTGAGCAAATATTGTACATCTTGTTATTATATGGAGTCTGTTGAACTACATAGTGGGATGCTTTACTTTTATTACTTGAAACTATAATGCTGTTTACAAATTTGTAGAAATCACCAAGTATCCACAACATGACACATACGATGTGGAAGCGGATTCTTCGACTAAGATTTACAAGAATAATTCCAGTCAAACGGAAGCCATTCGCAAGTCACTGCAAGGAAAATTCACGCTCATTCAGGGACCGCCTGGTTAGTGGAGCCATTGATTTTGCTCATATCTCAAGGCCATTCTAGATTACCTTCAATCTGGAAGCGTAACTTTGGTCTAGAAAGTGGGGGCATCAAATTTCGCTTTCTTTCCCCTTTGCGACTTAAATATTTATAACGTCATCGTTTATGTTCCATGAATATAAATGTTATAAATGTTGAACAGCGCTCCCGTCTTAGCGCGCAAGTTAGGAGACTGGTGCGACTTGGGTACCTACCGTCAGGCTCCGAATCATTTGATACTTATGTGTGAAGGCTGATAGAGCCTTCTTCTCTGCGGTGCTACATAGTCCTGGTCATGTCCTCCATGCTTTGCTTCCCCCCAAAAAACCTGTACCTATGAGCTCCGCCACGCTCGCATAATCGGGACATTCCCATGGCCGATGCGCTTACTCACAAGAGTTTCATAACCAGGATGTTATACTCCTAAAACGATTGGATAATTTTTGGTTTCTATCCAACACCAACTTTAGTTAAATAATTTTCACTCACTTATTTGAACACTTGACCGAAAATAAGTCTCTTAATTTTAACTTTTTCTGTATGCTACTATTATTCTATTCAGTTTCATATGCATCTATTTGTATAACCTGCAATGTTAACCACAGTGCGTTTGCAGTTGGTCCAATAAAGAATATACTTACTTACCTACTTAATAATAATTATAGGCCTAATAATACTAATAATAATAACAAAGAAGATGACGATAATGCTGGTGATCACAGTGATGGTGATGCTTGGTAATTGTTTTGAGGGCTTCCTCCGAGAAAATAATGTGCAATTAATGGGTATGAAAAGTGAGGATACAGTACCCTCCAGTCCAAACAGCGAGGGTGCGAGTACCCTCGTACTTCCTGCAAATTACGCTTATAAAGCCTTTGATGTAGCCTACTGTGCCAACACCCCTATATATTATAGGTTGATGCATTGTGCATTAAACACCGGCACAACAGAAGTTACTATTTACAATATGGCCATAGGTATCCCATCAAATGTTCGTCAGCATTGTGGTAGGTTAAAGAGTAACAGTTTAAATTTTTAGTGAATAATGCTTCTTTAAAAATTGTTTTCCTACAGGGACAGGAAAGACGGTGACGGGCATTAAACTTTGTTATTGGTTCGTTCGCATGAATAAAGAAACAAAAACTGCTGGCGGATCTCACGGTCAGGTTCTTTACTGTGGACCGTCAAACAGCTCTGTTGATGTAGCTGCCAGTGAGTAGATTTCCATTAGTTATTTGTATTTATATGCAAGACAAACATTCTTTAAAGCAAATTGTAATGTTTTTCTTTATGTGAAACTTATGAATTTTAAAGCCTATGTATATCAAAATTACTGTGCTTTTAAAATAAATTAAAAGAACAGTTATGTGTTATAATTAGTGACTCATCCATTACAATTGAATTTATCTTTTTCAGAATGGCTTAAGAAGCTTGGAAAGAACTGTCCAAAGATCATTCGTGTATACAGCCAAGCTCTGGAGAAACAAGTTTTTCCAATTCCACGAGACAACCTACAGATCGGTTCCATGGGTGGAAGACACTATGAATTGATCGATAAGGATGAAAATAAAGGTATTGCACTGCACCACATCATAAGAGAGAAAGGCAAGAAATTCAGTGCCCAGATCAGGGCGTTTGACAGGTTATTTGCAGCCAACAGGGACTCGCCAGAAGAAATTAGCGATGAAAAGGTTGAAGAATACCAGAAACTCGTCACCGATGCAGCAATACATGAGTTGAAGGAATACGACATCATTCTTTGCACATGTGCTGCGAGTGTAAGTCCACGTATGTTGCGAAGTGCCAACATACATCAGATTATAACAGATGAATGTGGAATGTGCATGGAACCAGAAACGTTGATTCCATTGCAGGCCTTCAAATCTGTTCGCCAGGTGGTGTTAATTGGTGACCATAAACAACTTCAACCGATTGTCATGAATTCTGTTGCAAAAGGACTTGGGCTTGACATTTCACTGTTTGAGAGATACAAGGATAGAGCCATCATGCTTACAGAACAATACAGAATGGTAAGTCGAAATTAAAAAAAATGCCTCTTTCAATATAATTTACTAGCTTGGCCGCGCTCCTTTCTATCTACGTGAGCTTTGTTTTCCAGCGTCCGCACTTCTTGGTCGCCGTTCACTCCGTTCCACCGCCCGCGGTGACTTACATGTTCCTTTCGCTCGCACTGCAACCATGCAACAGCGAGCATTCTCTGTTGCCGGTCCCACTATCTGGAATGGCCTTCCTGTTGGACTGCGGTCTCTCCCTCGAGACTCATCCACCTCTTTCTTCTCTGCTCTTAAGGCTGTTCTCTTTCGTCGAGGTTGGGCTGGGAGCGCCTCTGAATAGCTGCCTTGAAGAGCGCGCTATATAAATGTCTAATTGATTGATTGATTGATTGATTGATTGATTGATTGATAGTTAAGAATAAATTGTGTTTATGCCTTTTAGTCTTTGTTGCCCTTTTAAGTTTTATAATTATATTTAAAATTTGTTATGTGGCATACAACTTAATATGGGTGTACTTGGAAAGTTATGTTTAAATTGGTTCGAGTTGACCAAAGTGTGAAAGTGATGTGACGTTTTTAAGTTGTTACTCCTAAGAAACAGTTAATACATCAATGTAATAGGCTGCCTAAAGGCATTGGAGTAGTCACATGAATGATTCCTGAATTTGTAAAGAAGTATGCATGTAATGTATCTGCTCACAATTTCTGACTAGATGAAGTTTCTGATTTTCTTCTGTTGGACAACAATCAATATATTATAATTATATAATGCATATGTGGGTTAGTTTGGTTGTTGCTGGTATACTGGTACAGTTTAGATATTTATTTATAAAGTAGTCTTTTTGTATAGAGGTACAGAAAATAAGTGTGAATGTACAAGTAGTTAACTTCTTGTCTTCAAAATTTGTCTTTTTAGCATCCACGCATCTGTGAGTTCCCCTCAAAGCAGTTTTATGACAAGAAACTAACCACTGCAGAGAAGCATGACTGTATTGGTGAAAAGTGGCTACGAATATGGCCGAACAGATACTCTCCAATGGTGTTCTGTCATGCGGAGGGTGCCGAGAAAATCTTGTCTGTCTCAACGGAAGATGGAAATGAGCGTTCTAGGAGCAACGAGCTGGAAAGAAAAGAAGCTGTAAGAAGACGTGTTTCGCTGTATTTTATGTTTTATTAAAGGCAGTAATGATACACGTATTAACGTGTAACATAGAGCTTTGTCTCACCAATTAAAGCAGTACTTATGTATCTAATGTGTTATTGTACTAGGCACTTTACATCTATCGGATGCTCATAACATACTGTAATTGTTGTGAATATCAATAAAGATTTATTGATTGATTGATCTCATATTCCCAAACCTTTAGGATTCGCCTATTCTCTGCTCAGAAGCCCAGATGATGATGGAATGCTTTAAAACTGCAGGTTATGGTTAGGTTTTATATAAATTATAAATGTGAAGCATTAAAGGCTACCGACAGGAATTTAGAAGATTAAGAAAGATTATGGAAGTAGTTTATGTTTTTTTAATTCAGTTTCACAAAAACTTCTTGAATTTTCTCAGTATAATTAATAAATATCTTGAATGTTCAACTATGTTCTATAGGTGAGAATATTCTTCAGTCTGGTGAATTACTACCATGTAGACCCGGACAAGATTACCATACTGTCACAGTACAAAGCCCAGTGCACTGAAATAGAAAATAACTTGAAAGGTTTGGGGTACGAGCACCCAAATGTTGGAACAGTCATTGCTAGTCAAGGTCAGTGTTTTTATTTTATTTTTATTTACAGTTTGATCTGAAGTCTAACTTACTGGGGTAGTGCTCGAGTTTGTGATAATGGTTATTGCATAGGTTCTTAAAAGATTTATTAAGCACTGTGTGATATTCTGTTCCTACATACATAGTTGTGAATGTGACTTCCATTACCACCAACATATGTACAAAATGAATATTTGTCGATACAGATATAGATACATACTAGTACTAGAGTATTTGCCCGTCATATATGACAGAAAGTAAGGAGCTGTCGTCATTCCGCATAGTTATTAGTTAACGTTAGAATTATTGGTTGTGCAGCTTACAAATTAATTTTATTCTATTCCACTCTTGTCCTAGAAAAATATTGAAATTTTCACTCCTCTTCTATTCTCGTTCTACACTTAATTTTGGTTCTAGTTTTCATTCCATGGAACTAATTTATTCCTATTCTATTCTCTGGAACTAAAATAACACTGCATGCTACATTCATAATTCTCAGCTTAGGCGTGTAGTACGGTACATAATATTGCTGAGCAAAAAAGCCAGGACAAGTATGTGCTTAGGTGCTGCATTAATTATGACAATGGCTGTAGAAACTGATGCAATAGACTGAAATTATATAGTTTGCAGGCTATTCAGCCTGCTATACAATATAGTATGTAGTATATATTCACTTATTGTTAATGATCATCAGTAAACGAAGTTTGTGAGAGAATAGTGCAAGTCTTTGTTATTTACTGTTTCGGTGTATGCTTGTTCTTATTTCATTTGACCAGCAATGTGACAGTTTGTTGTTCTCATGCTAAATATCAATATTTGGGATGTATGTGTTCAGGTGATGAATGGGATTATGTCATTCTGAGTCTTGTACGATCAATGCCACAGTACGAAATCGAAAAAAAACCATCGATTGGTTGGTGTACGAAAAACATGGGTTTCATCATCGATGAACATCAGATAAACGTCGCTCTTACGAGAGCACGACTCGGACTTATAATAATTGGTAGGTTCATGAAGATCCATTTCTGCAGTATACGGTACCATATGTCTATCTGCTGGGCCGGCCTTCTCGCCCTTCAGAAATTCCTGCCTTCTCCGCAAATGAATTCTTGACTATGCTCTCGGAAAAGACTGATCGACTTAGAGCCTCCACATCGGATGCTCCTCCACCGACCTTTACCACAACGTTTTCTGTTTTTGACGATTTCCGACCCATATTGTACTCGGACCTTCGTACAGTTCTTTCATCAGTTAATTTAAATTCTTGTGAATTAGATCCTCTTCCCCCTTTCATTCTTAGTGACATTTTAGACGATTTTGCCCCATTTCTGCTTTATCTGTTTAATAGGTCCCTCTCTGAAGGTTGTGTCCCCGCCTCGCAAAAGAGGGCCATTGTTTTTCCCTCACTCAAGAAGCCCAATCTTGACACAAACCTCCCCCAAAACTACCGTCCAATCTCTAATCTATCATTTCTCTCCAAAACCCTTGAACGCCTTGTCTCTCTTCAACTTCTTCCCTATCTGGAACAATCTGGACTTCTACCTCCCTTTCAATCAGGTTTTAGGGCTCACCACTCCACTGAAACAGCCCTCCTGTCTTTGCTTTCTGAAATTTATTCAGCTGTTGATAGGTCCGAACTCGCTCTTCTGGCGCTATATGATGTCTCCTCAGCCTTTGACATGGTTGACCACACCATTCTTCTACAGCGCCTTGAGACCTCTTGCGGTCTGAAGGGCCCCCCTCTCCAGTGGTTCCGGTCATACCTGTCTGATCGCACTCAGATGGTTATCTCTGGTGAATCTAGAACTCTGTGGGTCCCTATCAAACTGGGTGTTCCGCAGGGCTCTGTTCTAGGCCCTCTCCTCTTTATTTTGTACACGGCCGGTATCCCATCTCTGCTCCCCATCCATGGGGCTTCAGGCCATCTCTTTGCTGACGATGTCCAGGCTTATGTCCATGGGCCTCCTTCCTCTCAGCTTCTTCTTGCTCAGCGCATCGAAGCTCTTTCTCATGATCTTCATACCTGGATGTCTTGCAATCGACTCTCCCTTAATTCGTCCAAAACCCAATATATCTGGTTTGGCACTCCTCAGCAACTTTTAAAACTCGACTTTGCTGTGCTGTCTCAAAGGTTTCCGCTTTTAACTTTCTCGTCTAGCGTTCGTGATCTAGGAGTGACCCTTGACAATTCTCTGACCTTTACTGAACACATTTCCAAACTCACTCGCACTTCCTATTTTCACCTAAGGCGCCTCAGGGCTATCCGTCGCTCTCTCTCATCTCCAATTTTCACTTCAATTGTCCATGCATTTGTCTGCTCTAGACTTGACTATTGCAATTCCCTCCTCATTGGTCTTCCTAAAGTCCGTCTTGCTCCTCTTCAGTCCGTTCTCAATGCTGCTGCTAGATTAATTGCCTGTCTTCCTCGATTCTCTCATATCACCACCTTTATGACAGAAGAACTCCACTGGCTCCCGCTTTCTGCCCGCATCCAATTTAAGGTCCTCATCCTTGTGTGTAAGGCTCAACTTGGTTTCGCTCCAAAATATTTATGTGACTTAATTCATCGCCCTCACTCTGCTGCTTCTCTTCGTCCTCTTCGTTCATCTGACCGCTTGGACCTCCTCGTTCCCCGTGTCAGGACTTCTCTGGCTCAATCTAGGTCTTTTGCCTCCATTGGCCCTGCTCTTTGGAATGAGCTTCCTCCGTATGTTCGTTCTTCTATTCTCTCAGGTAACGTCTCTTCCTCTTTTATGTTTCTTAAAATTTGCTTTTTCTCTCGGGGTCTCTCGCACTGGGAGCGCTTCTGAATGGCCCTCCCGCTAGAAGCGCTTTATAAATATCCAAATACAATACAATACAATACAATATTTAAATTTTATCGGTAGTTCAGATATGAATAAAATTATACAAACATTTAAAGACAGTTTTAACACAAGCATATGACGAATTATTATGTTAAGCTCTGATGAATTCAATACTTCACCTTGTCACCTTGTGCTGTCAACTCCTGGAGCTCTAGCAATCGTCATGATAAACATTCTCCATTGCTTCCTATTCGAAGTCAGGTCCCTTAGTTCTTCCAAATTCATGCCAGTTACATCGTGAATCTCATCCATCCATTTCTTCCTTGGTCGACCCTGTCTTTTTTTTCCCTCACCGCAAGCCAACATCATTTCCTTTTCTAGCCCATCAGATCGCATAACATGACCAAAGAATCCTAGCTTCGATCTTGTCGCCTTTTGTTTTAATGACTCATCATTCTCGACACCAATCTCCACTCATATTGATTCGTTCGTCCTTTTCTCTGTCCATGATATTCTCAACATCTTTCTCCATATCCACATTTGCATTCAATACTTAACTAAAATATATTAGGCCTATCTCTTAATGCCCGTCTTCCTCTTTTGCCTTTCTCAAGACTTATTTCTTTTCTTGTTGCATTGAGCACTGGGAGCGCATCTGAACAGTTCACCCTACTAGAGGCGCTTTACAAACGTTTAACTACAATACAATCAATGTGAGAAAGGATTGGAGAAGTTTGTATCTTCAATCTATTTGTGTGTAGGTAACAAGCATCTGCTTAGATGTGACAAAATGTGGAGCAACCTTCTTTGGCATTTTGAATACAATAAACTGGTCATGGACACCGCAGACTTCCTGCCATCAGCCAATCGTCTGAAACAGAGGCCTGCAACATCAGACAATGATGGACACTCGTCAAGTTTCCGGTACCAAAATCAAGCTCAAGGTCCCAGGAATAACCACAGAAATTTTCAGCAATCTGGAAGTCGTACTTTTCAGAATTATGACCAGGTTAGAAATAACCCTCCCCGTGCACGGAGATTAGGAAATGAAGATGAAAATAATTCAAAGCCCAAAAAAGGCTTTCAAAAATCTGCTGCCAATAACGGCAGTTCTTAAACCAGCCTTGATCATCCAGCTGGTTGTAAAATGTTGGTTTGAAAATCATTTATATTTAGCTTTAGTTCCTTATATCTTGCATTTGTTAGACCAATTTCATACCGGTGAATTACCTTTTTGTGAAGTATATGATTGTACATACTGCTTGTTGTAAGCAATACTCACAAATTCTTTGTGGGTTTCAATTGCTGTTTGTGCATTTTATGTTCTATATTTCAGTGATGTTTTGCTGTTTTGAAAGTTTATTATAACGTTTGATTGATGTATTTGATCTGTATCCGGATTTCTTTGAAAAAGTATGTTGATGCACACAGTGCACCTTTAGCTTAACACACACGTGATGATTTCTGAGTGCCATTGATGAGTTTTTTCTGAAAGTGCGCTTTATGAATGTCAGATTACAGTTACACGTGCTGCACTGTCAACAGCAGCAACAACAGTGGCGTGGTTAGCATCCTGTTTTCTGGCATATAGCAGTGCTGTTAGAAAGTCGGCAATGTTTTGTACTGGCAAAATAAGGAGGCTTGAGCTTTTGAATAGAATGTAGAGGCTGGAAGCAGTAGTTTGATAACATCTACGTGAAGCATGTATTAGGAGGATTGGTCTCTTTGATTTTAAACTTCGAACAGCTATTGTGAAAGAATGTGTCTTTTTTCCAGTTTATTACAGATTCATTGCAGAATCTGTTTTTTCTGTGTTTACACTGACTCCTTAATAGTTACAAATATAGTCATACTTTTTGAGTTGTGTGAACAGAGGCGTAACTTTGGTCTAAAAAGTGGGGGGTACCAATTTCTCACATACACGAAGCAAGGTGGAGACTGCGATCTCTGGGAAGGCACAATAATAAAATATTGATAGGTCTTGGTCAAAAAGTGGGGGGTACGGTACCCCCCAGTCCAAAAGTGGAGGGTACGGGTACCCCTCGTACCCCCCACAAATTACGCCTATGTGTGTGAACCATTTTATTACTTGACTGTGAAATTTTATTCTGTTTGCCTCTAAATGAAGTTCTGCACTATTTGATGACAGTGTCCAGAGTGGTCTGTCATTTTGTTGTCAACTATCGTGCCTTTTCTGAAGTTTTTTGTAATACTATGATGTACAGTTGGCTTCGGTACAACATTCTGATGCAACAGTGTACAAGATGCTTCATTCCAAACTATGTAATGAAATTCAAGTAATGTTGGAATAAAGATCATCCATTCAGAACTGAAAAGAAAATTTTGGAAAGTGTTAGTCTTTGTACAGAAGTGATTAATTTTTTTTAGTTGATTGCAAGTGCAGCTCACTGGAAGAATGATTTAGAGCATTTAATGTTGTCTTTTGTCAATACTTCTGATGCATTCTGTGTCATATGTAAATAGCAGGAGTTGCATGTTTTTCTTTTCGTATCAGTTGCAAGGCAAACTGCATTTATTTAAATTTGCAATAAAATTAAGAGTTGAAAAAAACTGGTGTTTCAAGTTTTTGTGCATTTAAGCAGTGTGGACACTGCAATATCCAGATAGTGTTGTTTTAAAGTAAGGCTTATGGAATAAAGTTTCATCTAAGATTAGTATATTGTGGTGAATTCTAAACATCTACTTGCTTCTCAACATTTATTATCTTGCAGCCTATGATTAAATGAATGGGAGAATCATTCCGTGTACATAGTAATAGTGTTTTATGAAGCAATATGGTAAATGATGTCACTCAGGAATTTTATATCTTTTATTTTCATCCACGGTAAACTATAGTTCTGTTTGTTGCTGAGTTTACGGCATAGTGATTTATTGGTCAAAGCTTGCCTTGTAGCACTGAGTGTGCAGGTGCAAGTGCCTAGACTGTTGTCACTGTGTAAGAACCCAGAACAAGTGATGTGTGCACATTTTTGGTGCCATCTATTGGTGCTTCATAATGATAATGGCATATAAGTATAAGATACATAATTTATGTTTCCAATTTCAAGCATGTCCTTTAATTTTTAAATATCACACTGTCAGCTATTAGCTGAAATACGTGAAGATTTTTCACGAGTATTGATCATTCCAATAAAGTTTTATGTGTTATTTCAACTCTACTGAATTCCCTGCAAACGTTTTTCTTCTGTTTATTGAATCTTCTATGCATTTGGTAGCATATCCCAGATGTGGCTGGGATATGATAGGTATCTGATAGTTCCGTAAACGTTATCATGTTAGATTAGACCATTTTTATACATTCAGTCGATGAAGTAACAAATATTTATATCTGCTAGTAATTATAGATACTAAAGCCAGCCGTTTAATTCTAAGCGATCCTTTGCTGTAGTGTTTTGTTTTTTGACGGCTTGTTTGCATAGCCCGCCGTACTTTTAACCAGAATGCCTTAATTTAGGTATGATTAGAGCTCTAATCATGTATTCATAATCGAAGAATTACAGCACCAAGTGGCCGTGTGTTTGCTTTTGTTCATTTCGACAGAAGGGTTTGTGGAATTTGGTAATTCTCCTATGTTCGGAGTGTCAAGTTCTGCGTTTGGAACTTGGTTTGTTATTGTACTATTGATTGGCTCTGGTTCATACCAATTTCCTTGTAATCAAAATAAGAATATACTGCATTTTGCAGTCATTTTGTTCAATCAAGTTTCAGTAGCTCTTCTTTAAAAGAGATTTCAAATCATATTGTAACCACATCCAGTTGTTGAAACAGCATTTTATACTTCGATAGTGAATTCTGTGGGTAATGGTTGAAATTTTAAAAGAAGTTCTGATTTACACATCTGTTAAAGGTTAGCTGTTCAGAAGTCATAACAGAGTTATAATTGTTGAAATCTGTTACAGCTTTCTGTACATGTGGCATACTATTTATCACCAATTTAAAGGAATCTTTTTAACGCTGCCACTTCTTGCCTTAAGCAACATAGAAATAGTGGTTCGATGCAAAGGTTCTACTTCATGTAGACCACTAGGTCTGATGTACCGCTGAGCTCTCATGTAACTGTGCTAAAAATGTATGACGGTATTTCATTTGTTTTTTCTATATAGCATAATTAATTAATCTGTTTTATTTATGTTTACAACTTACAATAAAATAAACTTCAAAATAAAATTGTAAAATTGTAAAAATGTTAATATTCATCATACAGATGCATCTTTGCCGTAGGTTGATAGTATACAGATATAAGAAATACATGTATACATATACCTGTATTTGTTATATAGATATACTAAGGCCTCTGCATATCATTTGCTTGTGTTTTTTAAGAACAAATGTCGCTAATATGTTTTCTTAATTAGAAATGTTTGTTACACTGAACATCTTTATTCTTTATGCATAGGCCTATATACATGTATGTAATGATTAATTTTTTGTATTGTTAAAATTAAATTGTCAGAAATGAACGTTTGTACATTATCCTAATTGCATTTTGAATAAAGCCAGTGGATCTTAATATCCTATTTCCCTAAATGAAGAAGTCGCAGCAATCTGTGTTCAGCATTCCAATGACGTTTACAGGGAAGGTAGAAGAAGAGCAGTCCCTTAAGCTAGCCCTGAGGCAGCCATGGGTATGAAGTGTTAGCGACTTCATTTTCTTAGCCTCAGCTTATGAGGGCGGGTGGCCAGTCTTCTCCTTCGCTGTCTCATCTTCCCACCGACAGTGCATGGTCAGTGTATTCATTATAGCTGAGCCTGAGTTGACTAGGGGTGCAGATGGAGCAGAAATCTCAAACCAAATTTCTGCTTTGGCGGGGATTTGAACCACTGACCTCTCGATTGACAGTCCAGCACGCTATCAAGCATCGAGGTAAGGTAAGGTAAAATAGTTGTTTATTTATTATATAGGCCTACCTCTGTCGGCATTAGGCCCCAAATACCACTTAGGATGAAAGATAGCTTGGCTAAAGCACAGCTATCCATTGTATTCTCAATGATTTGGCAGCAAAACTAACAAGCTCACAGGAACAGTGCACCGAAGCCAAGTGGTAGAAATGACTCAACCTTTTAAATGACTCGACCTTTTAAATGACTCGACCTTTTAAATGACTCGACCTTTTAAATGATTCGACCTTTTAAATGATTCGACCTTTTCTAAATAACAGTAATTTATATATTCATCCAAATGAGTGTAATGCTGATGATCATGTAATGTAATGAGTCAGTTTTTTATAGCATTATCTGTAGCAAACAAATTCTAGGCGAGCAGCAAACGAGCTTTACAGTGTCAATTTCCAATGCAAGTACAAAGAGTTACACGACATATAGATTTCAATTGTTTCTTGAAAGCGTGAACACTATCGTATTCCTGAATAGATGCAGAAAGGTTGCTCGCTCGGACGCAGGCTCGAGAGGCCCGATCACCCTGTTAGTCTTAATTGCTGGCACGAATGCATCGGTGGACTTTGGTGGTGGCAGACGAAATCGACTAGGATCGTCAGATAGCGGCTTCATATGATCCGCGAGATAGCGTAGTGCGCAGTCATGCACACGAAGCCTTTACGAGAAGGCTAAGTTAGAACATGACTCGTTCGCCGTTCCTGAGCCACTGACGCTGGCACTGGCAGCGATCTTGTTTCACAGATGGGGGGGGACACTGTTGAACTGATCTGGTGAAGAGTTTTGAACTGATCTGCTCAAAAAAAGAGGTGAAAAATTTTTTCCGCACTCACGCGCGAAATTTTTTTCTTCCATTTTTTGGAAAAAATTTGACGACCTTTTTTGGGGATTCTTCAAAAAGTGGGGGAGACAAATGTATGGTGTGTTCCCCACTTTTAAGAGTGGGGGGACTTGTCCCCCTCGACCCTCATCATGATCGCCGCCCATGGACGCTGGTCTTGTAGCACTGCAATGTGATGTGGTCAAAGGTTTTTATTCGAACTGGCAGACGAGCAGCGACATCCACAACAAACAGCTCGATGCTCGGTGCGCCATCGGTTGATGCATTGTGCATTACACACTGGCGCTCTAGAGACTGCTAATAAAAAAAAAGATGAACGATGTGCCTATAGCATCGACGTGTATCAATATATAGGCCTACATCGATGGCCTATAGCACCGTCAGACTAGCGAAGGCATTTCCGTAATCGCTTCGGTGATGATGATAATGATGATCATGGGCGGCGATCTAGGGGGTCGCGGGGGACAGGACCCCCACCTTTAGGAGTGGGGGGACACGCCATACATCTGTCCCCCCAAATTTTGAAGAAAGACTAAAAAGGCCAGCAAATGTAATTGCGTGTGACCATGCAGACGAGGTAAAAATAAAAATTTTCAGCAGAAGTGTCCCCCAAAAATGATGAGAAAAGTGAAAGAAGTTTTATGGGAGAAGAATTTTTTTAAGTGTAACAGTGGGGATGACGTTTGGAAAAAAGGTAATGATATTGTTTAAAAAGTCGTAAAAGAGGTGAATGACTAAAAAAAGGTCACCAACTTTTTTTGGGAGATGAAATCGTTGTTTTTGTCGAGATGAATTCCTAAAAAGTTAATAAATTTTTTGGGAATTCCTAAAAAAGGGTCATCGACCAGACCATGGCCGACTTTGTCCCCCCCCCACCTCTCAGACAAGATCGCCGCCACTGATGATGATGATGACGACGACAACGACGACGAGAAAGCTGATGATGTCACCTAATTTATGGGCAAGTAATCTGTAGGCTGCTACTGGTACTTGCCTCATCCGTTACATGGCTTGACGACAAAACTATTCTTTTACGCAATAGGGGCCCTAAGCCTACGCTGACGCAAAAGGTGAAAGCCGTTTAGTAAAAGATTTTAGCAGAACTAGGGCCTATGCGAATAAGGCCCGGAATATATGTATAGCTGTTTTGTGTGTTTTGCATAATTTGCAAACGTCACGCAATTAAGCGAAAATTAAAACCAAGTTAAGTTTAATCACGCCCAACGGCCCAATACAAGGCAGTTTGATAACATTCGTTTGGAAGTGACGTCAGCGTTACGACGCATTTCCGGTGCGCTAATCCATGAGCTCCTAAATACATTGCGATGATGCTTGATGTAGAATTTCATGGCTAATCGTAGCATCACCACAGTATAAATAATTACATACTGTGGCATCACTAACTTGCTAGCATGCAGTGAATAATCTAGACGTCTTTGGGGGGGGGGTAAATTCCCCCCAGGATTGATGTTTCCCCCCAGAATCCAGCAATATTGTAATGTAGACACGTGTTGGGGTGGAAAATCCCCCCCAGGAAACTTGTTTCCCCCCCCCCCACAAGAGGGGGACTAGATTACAGCCTGGCTAGCATGGTGTAAAATTAACTTGCGTATACGGACCACACTAGTATAGTCCTAGATCAAAACTCTTAAATCAGCCACTATCGGGAGGCAAACGTGTCCGACAGTCACTTGTTCAGAGGTGCACGGTACGTAGGCCTATACGCTCTAACCGATGTAGCTATAGCCTAACAATAGTCGTAGGCCTACGCTTATCAACTTCCTAATTAAGTCGCTCTTGGCATAATTCTGAGTTTGTGATCACATAATATAAAACAGCTGATTTTGGGTCGTGATCGCATAATTTCCGAGGCCTTGCCTATTCCCTTAAATGTTTGGTCCAACCTCGCTGAATAGATGCCTTCTAAATTAGCCTACTAATTAACCTCTGCCTCCCGGTTCTTCTAGCCCTAAACGACACCCGCCTTGCGGTCTTAAGAGCTGCTCTGCTATTTTACTCTGATCTGGACCGCCTGGAAACCGGACTTATAACTCCTTTGGACTACGCTTTGGAACCCATTTGATTTGACGCAGCGCTCTTTAATAAGTTGGTGCCCTGCGCTTGACTTTCGAGTGGCGCCTTAGAAGTTTGAAGATTACGATTACGATTACGATTGCGATTAGGCAAGGGCAGAGCCAGGTAACAGAAGATTACCATTCAGGGTATGCAAAGGGAAACTCAGGTTTGACACAAGGACTTTACGGAGGAGTGCAAACTCGAGCAAAGAATTGTTGGTCTATATCCAGTTGCTTACTTACCCCAGAGGATTTTTTAAGAAATTTTCACTGGTGGGGAATTTTGAAAAAGGGCATTTGCGCGCGTAATTTTAAGTCAAAAAGCACTGAATCAGAGAAACCTTTCTGAGCTGTGGGCCACAGAAATAATTACTAATAATTTATTTATTATAATATTTGATATTATTTAATTTATTATTTATTATAATAATTTATTTTAATATTAATTTAATATTTATTATTATTATATAATTGTCTAATAAACAAGAAACATTTAGTACAGCCATTTTCTGTTTTAACAAGTACCTTTACCTGGATACGGTCCATTCTTGATCAGTTGAAGCTTCCTAAGAGCGCCATCTGTGCATGCCAGTAGGCCTATGTCACAAGGGACATGCACACGCTTCTTTGAACCTTTATTGCGTCAAATATCTCTAGTTCGTTGTTGTTCTTTAATAAACTATTCAAGTCTAGTTTTATTCCTTTGTAAAGGACTGTTTCTTTTGTTCTGAACTTTACATCGCTTAACTGATGACAAACTTGTCGGTTGACTAGGCCTAGTTGACAAACCTGCTTCGGTAAGTTGAACAAGTTCGTTGACACGTGTTGAAGACTTAGGCCTACTTGACGATGGAATAGCATCCAGACTCACAAAGATATATAAAATATTTCACGTCTGGTGTGGTTTGCATTTACAGTATATCATATGCATAAGGTCACACAAATGACAAAAAATAATTATTTGGGACGAAAAGGGCAAAATTCACTGGTGGGGAAAAGGGCAAGGACTGGTGGGGAATTCGAGAGGGCTGGTGGGGAATTTCCCCACCAGTCAACATGTTAAAAAATGCCCTGACTTACCCACAGGCCACAGACAAACGTATAGGCCCATAATGTAGGCCTAAATGCGCATGTTTTTCAATAGCGACCGTGTGGCCTCGACCCTGCTCATTTTTAAATGAATTGATCGGCTGAGATCCTTTATTATGGGCGGCGATCTAGGGGGGGGTCGAAGGGGGACATGACCCCACCTTTAAGAGTGGGGGGACACGCCATACATTTGACCCCCTCCAAATTTTGAAGAAACACCCAAAAAAGGCCAAGAAATGTCATTGCGCGTGAGGGTTTTCACTGCCTTTTTGACCAAGGTCCAAATGAGGTAAAAACAATTTTTTGCTGAAGTGTCCGCCCAGAAAATTCTCAGAAAGAAGAAGAATATCGAAAAAGTCTTTAAATTTTTTGTGGATGAATCTTGTAAGAAAGGCAATCAATTAATATCCTGGGTAAAAAGGTAATCAATTTGTAAAAAAGGTCAATGACTAAAAAAAAGTCATCAACTTTTTTCCTGAAAAGAAATTTTTCTTTGGGGAGACGAATTCCTAAAAAAAGGTCATCGACCAGACCATGGCCGACTTTGTCCCCCCCACCTCTCAGACAAGATCGCCGCCACTGTCCTTTACTACCGCTGCCCTTTTGAATGAGTGCAAAGCTTTTTAAAAATTCCCGTGTACGGACCGTGGTAGAGCGACCATATGATGGCCTCGACCTTGCTGATTGTTCAATGAATTGATCGGGTGACATCCTTCACCAATCACGATCGATATCGCCCGGCTTCAATTTTACACCGGATATTTAATATGATGTTTTGCTCTCCAATGAAAAGCTTTTTTACTTCACTATAATCTCTATATAGCATAATATTCGCCCATTATGCTTCATAAGTATAATAAACTGCTATGCGATTTTGCACAATTTGCAACCGTGGCTTTTGTGTGGCGCTGAGATATTTCGGAAATTTATATTACATTGCTCTACATTACTACCTGTGTAACTTATTTATTTTACTTTGGGGGTTGGGGGCGATAGCGCATTGGATAACATCTGGCGTAGAGTGCGAGAGGTACAGAGATCGAGTCCCATAGGCGGACATATGCATTGTAGGCTGCAGTTTGCGCCGTGTATTGCAGGCTGTCTGTTCTGTTAGTAGTTAAGATTTATCGCATAACATGTACACGTACAGCGCAGTGCGTTTGCAGGCGCTTAATTAAAGAATAAATATTATTATTATTATCTAACACTTACTTGTTTGGTTGCTGACTTGCCATGTACTTACTTACCTACTCAGAAATCCTATCCCTATTCCTTCTCTTCCCCTTAACCTCCCTGGCCGTTTCAAACTTAAACACCACCCGCCTTACCCGTCTGCATGCCTGTCTGCCTGATTGACCCCTTTGGTCTTGACCTGGAACTGATCTCACCCCCCACCCCCGTCTATCGACTATGATTTTGACTGAGCGCCCGTGAACGAACTGGTTCCCGTAAATTCGCTTTTTTGGGCACTGTAGAAATCTCGAGATTAGGATTTCAGGCCTCCTTATTTATCTCAATACTTGTTTACTTACTTATCTACTCCGGTATTTTCTCTTGCAGTGGCTCAATGCCATTGTTACTTACTTACAAGACTGTTTTTTTCGCTGTTCGGGCGCAATGCAATTCTGCCTGCCTACAATCTCGCGACCTGCATGAAAATATTTGAACATAGGCCTAATCTCGATCCTGCCTGACTGACCCTTTGGATCCTGACCTGGAACCGATCTCACCTCCCCCGGCCCCGCCTATCGATTATGATTTGACTGAGCGCCTGTGAATAACCAGAGAAGGGCCTTATATGCATAAAAAGATAATGACTAGCCTATGCCTAATCATAATGGTTCCCGCGACTTCGATTTTTGGGCGCTGTGGAAATCTCGAGGTTACGATCACGATAATGGCGAAAACCAGACGGGGCTTTATATGCATAATAAGATAACGACCAATCATAGTTAACGAAACAATAATATGCATATGAAGCCCCGCCTCTGGGATTCGTCAGCGTCCGGTTTGTAATGCGCATCCTGCTGACGTAAAACTCGAAATCGAAACTGTCAAACTTTTGTCCCTCATTGTGGTGGTATTTTTAGATGTGCTATTTTCGTCCGAAGAAACTCCGCATTTAGAGTGTCTGTCGTTCTAAAACTTCGCCGGTTGCGACGGTGGAATGCGTGCTCTTCAGAGCGCTTGAATTATTTAAATGTTAAGTTCTTTGTTGTACGTGTTGAGGCAAAACCAGTGTGTAGTTTACATAAAAGCTTTGTTGGTCAGTGTTTCCAGCGCTACTTAAATCGATTCGATCTTTTGTGCGGGAAGGACTCTGCTTAGAGGCATCAGCACAGGTTGGTATCTGTAGGCTAACATCATAGCATGTTTACGCTGAGCTGCGATCAGTCTATTAAGTAGGCCTACTTAATCAAAATCGTAATCTCAGCGCGTAAAAAGAGAAGTGGCGGGAACCAGTTTATTCACAGGCGCTTAGTCAGAATAAAATCGGTAGGCGGGGTGGGGGTAAACATCGGTTCCATGTCAAGATCCAGAGGGGCAGGCAGGCAGACTACTTAGGCTTACTTAGTATTCCCGTGCAGGTCTGCACATCGGCCAACTCAGCTTCTCCATTCGTCTATTATGCATTGCTAGTCTTCAGGCCTCGTTCCACGACATTTCCAAGCACCTCAGTTAAGTCGTCTCCGATGGTCTCCTGCCAAATCTTTTGTGGTCTTCTCCTTCTGCTTTTCCCTTCAGCAGGAAACCAGGTCATCGGGTGAGATCCGTCACCACCGCCGTCCGTTTGAATGGGTGCCACGCCATTTTAAAGGTGCCAGTGTGCGGACCGTGCTAGAGCGATCGTACCAGCATCGACCTTACTTATTTTTTAGTGAATTTATCGGGTGAGATCCGTGGTCCTCTTTGTTTCTACGAACTACGTGTCACATCCATTTTGCCTACGAATTAGGCCATAATTAACAGCAGAGTGTGATAACTGTGGGTGCAGAGGCGTCTGCACCATAGAAACCTTGGAGCAATTGCTCCATCCAAGAATTAGGGGGGGGAGATCCTGTCATGAGTGTGTGTGCCACCATTTTAGGGGGGAGGAACGGGAAGGGGGAAACAAGAGGGGGAAAGGGACGTTGCTCCAATGACTTAGGGGGATAGACGCCCCTGTGTGGGTGATGGGAGGCAGTGGGGAATGATTTAGGAGAGAGTGCGAAATTTGTGGAGAAAGTTGCTAAAGCATTGCGATTGTAATCGTCTGAAGCTGTGGTTCCCAAACTGTGACCCGCGTGCCGAAAGTGACCCGCCAGTTGTTTTTACATGGCCCGTCAAACCTTTCTCAATGCTGAAAAATGTCTTGCCATTTGTGTAAGATCCTTTTTTAATCCTGTTAACGCCCGATTGGCCTCATAATTTTATAGGTCCCGGGCCCTATCTGAATTTTAATTCAAAGCCGAGCTTAAAGCTCGATACCCTACGCAACACTAGTCTTTAGGCTATGGAGAATATTTTCATATATTTCCAGATGCTAAAATCCGCCAACTGGAACAAAAATATTCAGTACTCTTTTCCAATTCACATGAATTTCTCAATTATATAGAAATGTTTAAGTAGCAACATGATTTTGTTCTGATGTTTGGAGAATTCAATGGAAACATAGGCCTATTTGGAATAAGGAGTAGGCCTAACACCGGGAGTAACACAATAGCTTGTTTTGGCCCTGGTGCAAAATGTTCGGGAACCACTGGTCTAAAGCCTTGATTTTAAAGTTTTCCTCTTTCTCTCTACGAATAGGACCATAACTTTTAACCACACAAGTCTACGCCCTAAACACAATATTTTTCTCTTGTAAACCTATAGTTGCACAGGCAGTAGGCCTATATGTGCGAGTCAGACTATTGCCTTCTATATACGGCCTGTCAGAAGCCCTATATAGAGAAGACAATGGGCAGACCGAGTCGAGTAGGCCTACATGAGCCTATAGTATGTATGTGTGTAGGCCTACCTATATATAGGTTCTGTGTCTGACGTCAATCATCTTTGATATGACGACGTCGTTAAATAAACGTTATAAACCACATATATAGGCCACCAATACGATCGTACCGACCGCAGGCCATATTATCCTCGACCTGTTCATTTCAGTGAATTTGTTGGGTGAGAGCTTACAGAACGTTAGCCCTAAATTAATTAATATAAACTTTTAAAATGATGTTACGCCAAAGCTTGTACGGCTGTTTTTCTGGATTGTTAGCGCTTAACCCGGCATCGAACAAACCCGACATTGTATTCGAACATTCATAAAGCGCTTTTAGCGGGAGATCCATTCAGAAGCGTTGATCTGCTCTATGTCTAGACACTGGAAACCCAACGGCTATTATACAGTCTATAGCGAAGCTCTTTGTTTAGCTTGCTTAGACTTACAAGGTTGCGTAAACTTCGATAGTTCGGTTTGCTGCATGCCATCTGTCACCACTGGCCGGGAATCGAACCTGGATCGCAGGGATGACAAGCCGACGCTTTAATTAGCTGCAGCCACCGTGAACCTCTGACTTTGTCAATTCGAGTGATCGCAGTCCATTAGCGACATAACAAATACCCACCAGGGCCTGTTAAGAAGCCGACCTTACCTTACCCTTACATGCAATAGGGGCCTACTCACTTAATAGATATCATTGGAACTTTATAGCATAGAACTTTATATGTAGCATAGAACTTCATATACATGTAGCGATCAAAAGTATAAATACTAATCACTATGGAATGAGTAATATGACCTCACTCGGCAGTGATAGTTTGCTATGAGTTGCCGATCTTTAGCGAGGTCTTACAGCGTCACAAATCGTTGGCGTCGCTGTAACAATTACTAATTATTATTAAGCTGTAACGTCTGTCGCGCCAGTGTCTAAGTTAGCGCTCGCGAATAAGCTGGTGCCCTTCACTTAACGTTCAAGCGTTGCTCCAGAAATTGGGAGTACACGATTACGATGAATGCACAAGACATCATCCAATGATAGCGTATATACCAAAACTAAACCTTAATCAGGTCAGTATAGTATCCAGAAGATTAGTCCAATAAGATATAGAAGCGGTATACATGTTGGATAGGCAATTAGGAGAAGTTAACTTTGTGAAATTAATTATGGAAAGGTAATTAAGACGAGTTAATAAGGAAAAGGTAATTAGGAAAAGGTAATTAGGAAAAGGTAATTAGGAGAAGGTAATAAGGATATGGTAATTACGAAGGTAATTAAGAGAATATAATTAGGAAAAAGTAATTAGGAAAATGT